>BLKR01011065.1:0-39752 GCA_011170035.1 Teleogryllus occipitalis
GGGGGTGAGAGGGAATGATTGACAAAGTGGAGGGTGAGGAAGTGTGACAGCGAGAGGGGTTGAGAGAGAGAGAGAGTGAGATTGACAGAGATGGTGTTTGCGATAGAGGGAGTGATTGATTAATGAACATTTATTGTGCCATAACTTTTCTCCGTTTGGCCAGAAAATAATTTACATTAACAGAAGAATAAGTTTCATCAATTCACAAACAACTGTAGGTCTGTGACCCGAGGTGAACAGGGACAGCAGTGCAGAAAAAAAAACTCTCACTGACATGACGTTAAATAACGCGTTTTTAATGTCATCTAGTGAATAAAATTCGTTCAAAACTGTAATTCTCAACAGCAGTGTGTATTATTTTTGTAATCATTTCAGTGGTTGGCAATATTGAAGTTGATCAGATGTAGTAGATACTATTGTAATGTTCGCGACAAAACTTGCTTTGTACAAGTGCTCTGGACACGTTGGTAAAATAATTTCAAAATGTTTTAGGTAAATAGTGGTTTTATTTCTAAGTTATATGCATGCACTTTTATGTTTTAATATTAATTTTGAAATTAACCATTGAATATTTTCTCACGCTGTCTTTTAACGTATGAGGGAGAATAGGGGCAAGGGGAAAAAATTACGAGAGTAATTCCAGAGGTCGTCGCCACAAACACACTGCCCAAGTGGACCTAGAAAATGTATTGCAAGCTATTAGGAGAGGAATGTCACTTTGAAACTACTCTGCAGCAGCTCGAATACCTAAATATGCGTTGCAGCTGTACAGTAAAATGTATCCTCAAATTGTAAACAGAAAAATGAAAGGAGGCCAAACAGCCCTTGGTGAATCTTGTGAGAAGAAGATTGTGGATAGTGTTTTAAGTTGCGGAAGAAGGGAGTGCCTTTGATCTGCGGAGTTCTGTTAAATATCATTTGAACAGGAAGGGGAAGTAATGGAGCAGTTCAAGAACAACCTTCCGGGGTCAGATTGGGCTCAATCTTTGATATACTCAAGCATTAGTCAAACTAACACAGAGAAAAACAAAAGTCACTCCACAGACCATTGAACATTATTTTGAAGAATTGAAACAAGCTGTTGATGGTGTTCCAACAGTAAGACGAGGAAGACCAGCGTTTAAGTGATGGTAATGCATTGGATGTTTTTATTTTTATGTATTTTATGTTTTTAAAAAGTAATTTTAGGTTCCTATTGACCCCAGTGTCTGGTAAAATAGGGCTTTGAACTTTAATTCCTGACTGTCCCTATTGACCCCATTCTTGAGGTGAATAGGAAC
Source organism: Teleogryllus occipitalis (assembly GCA_011170035.1). Classification (NCBI taxonomy): domain Eukaryota; kingdom Metazoa; phylum Arthropoda; class Insecta; order Orthoptera; family Gryllidae; genus Teleogryllus; species Teleogryllus occipitalis. The sequence goes on from BLKR01011065.1 coordinate 1,281, forward strand.
ACATTTTTATCAACAATTTTGGGTCATTATGTAATGCTATCTTAGTGATATTAGGTCCCAAAGACAAGTGATTAAACCTTCTTTCACTTTCATGAATAAAATATTTATGACATTTTGCATTACTAGTTTTGTTATCAAACAACCTATAATCTGTCCATATTCACTCCGGTTTACGGTAATGATTTATCAATCACAAAAAATCGCCATAATTCAGTAAAGCATCTACCAAGATTAAATCATATCAAAGTACATTTCATTTACGGCGGAATGATACTTTCTTCTAAATACCATACGTAGTAATAATATCGATAAGATGAATATCCAACAATCGCAATATTGTAATCAGAACATCACTTATTAACTACGGTCGTTACCAAACGTCACTTCATCACGCACACCCAAGCCGATACTCAAATACCAGGTCTCGAACGCATCCAGGCAGACCTAACAGACACAGGTAACGTGTTACACAAATCTATTGTATATTCCAAAAATGACTTCCAATATGGTTCCGCTCAAACATGCGGAATATGAAACACTTCTTCATTCAGAGTCAAGTAAGTACGTACATAACGATTCCCATCAAATTTGTCAAAAGGTAATTGGTGAATTAAAATGTAGTACATGATCTCCAGTAACATCTAAAGAAGGGAACTGAGTCAAAAGATTCCCACGAGTGATTGACTCAAAGCCACAGTTGCTCATTTATCAAAAATTAACTCTCAGTTGATCCCAGCATCTTCAAAAAATCTTTCAAATTGTCTGAAAAATATGACTGAAGCTGATTTGCCGTTTGCGACGCAACCAAACCCAAGCTCCTCAATTGTCTCCACGATTTCGAATCGTTCAAGCTAGATAACCTGTTGTAATAGTAAGCCGACCTAGCCATTTCCAGCAGCGATTTCACTTTATTTCATTGAAGTTTAAACTTTCAAGACAAGTAGAAGTATGAAATTTCTGAGCTTAATTTCCCTTCTCAACTCCAATGATATCCATGGCGCAGGTCTATTTCCAAAAACTTTTGCCACTGGTGAATCACAGGTATCGAGAACCTCACGGGTCACATTGAGCATAGCCTGTCATCGATCTCAAGATCCATTAAAACCAACAGATAAACAAGAGTGAGGGCCGTTTTCTTACACTACTAAACAATTCGAACTAAATTACAAAGTCAGTGAAAATATCGCCACCTTATCGGGGACAACGAACGGGAGTACTGCGTGCAAGATATGCGAAGAGATGTATCTCCAAAATGTGAGGTTTTATAGAACACATTGGAACATTTTGAACTTTTTCTTCTTCGTTGATCCGTCTTATGAAAGCCTTTGATTATATTCTCCCATAATGTTCTATTACGTACTTCTTTGATTTCTTTATTTCTTCTCCCTTTTCTCATAAAATATTCAGATATTTCTAGTCCTCTTCCTCTCTTCCCATCTACTTTTCGTTCTGTTATTTTTCTACATCACAATTTCCATGCAAAATAATGCTCCCTCAATTCGCCTACCTGCTCGAATTTCTGTTTCTTCAATGTTCATTACCTTGCACACGGATTTTTGTTTGCCTGGTGGCGAGCAGTCACGTCTGACTGCCTCACTGAGGGAATCAGGATGTACGCGACTCCAGTGGCAGCTGGAGAGAACGAAGGCGGCGCAATCTAAAGTTGTGTGGGCCGCCACAGTTGGTGTTTAGTTTCTAGTTTACATTCGCTGATCACTCTATTCAACAGAGCTTTCGAAAGCAAAACTGGAAATTGCCCCTCCCCCCTGACAAAAATCTCTCGTCGCGGAAGGCATAGTTAGGGGCAGATCCAGCCGATCGTTTTGGAGGGGGCCATCATAGATTTATGTTAAATAATAAACATTTATTATAATATAAATTATTTGTGTAGTGTATATATGATACTATACATTTTTTAAGAATAATTACACAATTCTAATATAAATAAAGATTTAAATTAATTTAGCCAAATAAAAGACGGTACCAAACAAAAAAAAGGCTTTTGCGTGGGATCACGGCCCCTATGCCCCCATCCGCTGGATACACCACTGGGCACAGTAACATTAAAATGTCATGCGAGATTTCAGAGCAACTCAATTTAAATCCACTGCAACGCGACTTGTTGGAAAAACTTCCAACTTGAATGGCAACGTTAGTTGGTCATCCTGCCATCCTCGTCGGCGCCGCTCCTCCGGCGCATCGGAGGGCAGCGGGACACGGGGCGCCAGCCCTGACCGCGTAACAGTATCATGCGGAACGCCCGCCCCGCCGCGCCGCGCCTCCTGCCCCGAGAGACACGGCGGAGGTCAACGCTCTAGGCGCCGCACCAAACGACGCGGGCCGGTCGGGCCACGAGCGACGCGGGGCGGGCAGTCACCGCCGCCGCCGCCCGTGGTTCGCCTGCTTGCTGGGTTACTTTTCTTGCTTCCTCGTTGGCAAAAGGCTACGAGAGTCACGTACGCATACCAACGCCGCGGACTCCGAGTCTGGATCCCGTTAACTGGATTAAACGATTTCCACGCTCTCACCGACGTCACAGACACCCCATGAAATCTGCAGAATTTTTATCCCATCAATCGAATGTAAGGGAAATTGTAATGTTAAACAACGGGTTTGGTAAAACGAAAAAAGAAGACAATAAATCAATTCGAAAGTATTTTTCCGCTCCGAATGTCGGAATTTCTAATGTTCTTTATATATCTCGGATGTTGAAAAAACTGCCCGGTCCTCATATCATCGGCGCACAAGAAAAATGACTTAAAAGTTTCATTTTTTTATTTACAAAAATAAATGTATAGAAAATCGTATATTTTTACCTGAAAAAATTCATAAAGGTACTTCCTGAGACAGGAATGTAGTAAAACTATTTGGTCCCGAAATAATTGTCTACGCTCAAGATAAAACCGTTCTCCTGTAAAATGACCTTTTTTTGACATGTGTCGCTTTACTTTTGTACCGACGATTCTTGGAAATATAGAAAATAATTGTTCAAAGGTCATGTCGTTTGTCACGCTTAGAGAAGTAGAAAAATCCCACACAAAATTAAGACGTGCATTAAATCAATCTGCCAGTCACTTTTTAGCTCTGCGAAAAAAATGGAGATAATTCTGTTATTTGCTGACAGTTCTTTCCAGATGTTTTACCGACACACGAAGTATTTTTATTGAACATCCTAATAAAAAAACTCTATAATATAATAATTTTCGAAATTATTCTGACGTTGCGAAACTTCGAAAAGTGTTTAAATTTTTTTTCTGTCGAAAGAAATCAGATTAAAACTTCCAATATGCCATCAGAAATGATTGTTGTTGTGGATGTTGAAGGTTTGACAAACGTATCGATAACTATTGCTTGAAAAAAATTGCATATCCTGTGAATTTAGCTCAGAGCCAGCGTTGCCACTGTCTCTGCACAGATCGACCGGGAGCTCCTACTGTTGGAGTTCCGACACTAGCTAAAAAGCTAAGTCGTGTTCAGCCGCTGTCAGGAGAAGAATTCTAGTTGCTCTGATCGGCAGTTTTCCGTGATTTCTCCGATCAACATCAGGCGAATGCTGGGGCAGTACCGTAACGAAAGGGCCACGGATCGAGCGCGATCTTTCCTTCCTCTTGTCATATCATCTCCCTAGACACACACAGGCGCGCGCACACTACCCTACCATACATGTCCGAAGACCATTGGGAGCGGAGGCGTGCAACTGATTAACCGTGGTAAACGACATGTACAGAGGCTTCGAAAAGATTGTCTCGTCGATTGTCTTGATGTTCGGACAAGCACCGAAATAAAACATTTTTATTTCAACGATTTTAATATTGCTTTTTCAATAATGTCCTAAAAGCACAATAACCTGTACGTACACATTTAGAAAGTACAACTAGTGATGCAACAACAGAACGAATTTTTCGCATTATTTGTACTTATTGGTTAAGTAATATTATAATACTAGCTGAACCTGCAAAAATGGTTGCCCACACTGGGATTCGAACTACGGTACTTCGGGTTAGCAAGCAATGCATGTAACCCCAATTGGCTGAGACAGCAGAACAATCTTCCTGAAGCTTTAACATTTGTCATTTTCAAAAATTCAGATTTTTTAATGAAAATTGGACGCGTTCAAGTAAAAAAAGGTTGCAAATGAAAAGTTTTTTTAAGCTGTCATTATTTGACCCAAATTAGACAAAAACTACTATTGTTAATAAACATCATAGTTGTAGAAATACTCCAAAAAGATTTTAAACTACTGCAATTTTGGACAATTCAGAGGTTTTAGCAAAAATCAAACCTGCGCTAATTTGATAAGGGTACTATGCTCTACCGAGAAAAAAAAATTAAATCATTTTCCAGAAAATTTTGATAATGACTGAGTCGTCTTGTAAAGTATTATCCAAAATAAAAATAAACGACAAATTCAAGGGCCCGCGACTTCAGCTAGAGCGATAAGGGAATATATATTTTGGTCAAAATCCAATCTACCGTTTAGCAGCTGGCGTTGCTCATGAACGGACGGACGTTTTGCTATAAATCCCATTTTCAGTATCAAGGACCCACGAAACATAAGTTATGAATACTCAGTGTATTTGATGAAGTAATATATTAAATATATACGCAATAGTTATAAACCTTATGGTATCTGAGACTCACAAAACTGTTTTTTAATCGAAAAATCTCAGTTTTTTGCTGCAACAGCATTACATAAGTTCCTCTCGGCTACGTATCAGAATGGGAAAAGTAAAAATAAACAGTCGCAAGCTGACATATTCGCACTCAACCAAGTATTCGTCCAAAAGAAGGTACGAAATGTGTGACTCCATAAATAATTCGTGGGCCCTTACTAGCTGTTTCTGATTGACTCTAATCTTTTAGACATGTATTCGACTACGTTTTAATTCTTTTATGCGAAATGTTTCACCATTCTGACCACAGAGCTTCTTTTAATTCGTCCTTCAAAGAATAACTGCGTATGCGCATCTTTGTTGCCGACTTACGTCCCGTTTTCGATGTCATCAATGTTGGGACTAGTGGTAGCTCCTTACATTTACGGCAGTTGAGCCAGAGCCAGAGCCGCTCATTCAAACCAATGCGCGTTTGTTCATTATCTGAAGCAGGTGTCCGTCAGACTCATTTCGTACACTTTTTTCAAAATAACGATACAGGGATTTCATTTCCGTTTCTACAGCGGCAACGATTTTTGAAGCACTGTTTGGGAAAAGGAATGTTCGCGTGTGAACGACCGGCTGATTCCGCTGAACTGTGGTGGCTACATTGTATTTGAATGCAGCAGATATCAGTCTTGAAATTATTAACAACGAATTAGACTACTGGAATGTAAGCGAACTGAGGAACGACTGATACGATACGAGAGAGACGTTTCCAAAATAAACTTAACATACCTAATGCATACCGCGAAACGCTTCTCCCATTTCGTCTGAAATCTCGTGCCAATATTTTATGTTCCTGTTGTGCTACCTTGATTGATTATTTCCTGTTTTCGGGCGCATCAACTGTTATGGTCAATAGTCCCATAATTGTAGTGCATGCGGGAGGTGGCGGTGTTTCCCTCCCCCCCGCTATTTGGTGAGATCCGGCGCCGACATGTCGGCTTGCGGAGTTTCCTCCTTCCAGATGTGGCATCAATGAATCACCGTCGGACACGAGACAAGCTGTAAGCTACTGACAAGTCTCTCGACATGTACGTCAGTGTAGTGCGGGATGAAGTGTGCGATGGGGGGAGGATACGACAAGGAAAAGGAAGGAAAGATCGCGCGCGGTCCGTGGCGCGTTTGGTAGAGTATTGCTCTGGCATTCACCTGGTATTAATCGGAGGAACCACGAAAAGTCCATCAGAACACCCGGCCTCTAGAATTCTCCTCCAGTCAGAGGCTGAATTCAACCTAGCTATCTAGCTAGTGTCGAAAATCCTGCCACCGTCTAACCCTAGGCCCTCCCGGTCAGAAGCATTGCAATGACATTAGTTGATGCCTTGAGACACCTCTGCATGTTGTCGTTCAAGACTTCTCGTACACACACACACACACACACTCCCCCTCTCTAACGAAACAAGTTTGCCTATTTTCATGTTGGGTGGTTTAGTTCGGAAGTGTTCGCCAGAACGTCCTGATGCGGTACGTTCGAGCCTGCGTTCTAGAGTGTTTAAAATATTCGAATGTAAGCGACCATGATCATCTGAACGCGAATTTGGCGAACATGGATCCTTTATGACAGTTCCCTAACCGTGGTTTCATTTTCATATTCGTTGTACGTCGGTTTACTCTGTCGTCTAACTCCGGTGGCCATAATCCACACCTCTTCTTCTAATGCATCTGTAGCTTTTCTCCGCGTCACATTTCTCAGGATAAAACAACCTCTCAGCACAGTCAGCCCTGGAGCTGATGAATAACTCTGATACTGTAGCGACATTCCCAGACACCCGAACGATGGACGAATGACTTCGATCAGCGGGGCTAGTAGAAAAAATTGTGACATATTTCAAAATATTGGATATTTTCTTTTTCGTAACACTGACTAATAAGAACAGACCAGACGTCAACTTTCGGACTATTTCACTGTCTTCAATCACTTTAAACGCGATTCCTGAATGTTAAGCTCGCGCGCAGCGTCTCAGAACGGCCGTTTCTTTAATTTATTTATTTATTTATTTATTTATTTATTTATTCAAAAAACAGTAAAAAAAACTGTATGTGACGTATGGGAGAGAAAATCATCTGCGCACGCTTTCTTGAGTTTCAGAATCCCTTCACAACAATTTAACTATTAATAGTTGAAAGATGAAAATAATAACAACAATAATAATAATAATAATAATAGTAATAATAATAATAACAAATTTAAAAAAGCGAGAGATTAACATTTCAAAAACTTCGATATTTTCGTTGTCAAATTATAGAAAACTTATTTTTAACGGTAAAGGAACGAACAGATTTGATTTTTCTGTATTGTTAACAAAATAGAAATTCACCCTAAGCTCTACTACCACTACAAGCAAAAGGAAGTTCAACAAAACGTGCGCATAGTGAAGCTACATTTACGTCCAGAAGCAAATCAAGGGGCCATCTCAGCATTTGCTCAATGGATCAGGGAAACTGGACAAAAACCCGATCGAGATGGGGGTCACTGACCCGGAAGCTAAAGTGCATTACTTGTTAAAGGCATATTGTCTTTTTTAAAAAATTATACAATACAAATGTAAATTAATTCATTATACTATATCTTTTTTTAAGTAAACATTATTTTTCTTTTTGACGAGCAGTATAGTCTCTAACTTTAAAGAAAGAATTTTGCAGCAGAAAAGATGTTACTTTTAACTTAAATTTGTGTACCAATTTTAATTGTTTAATTTCATCTGGCAATGCGTTGTAAAGTAATGTACATGTATTGTATGTGGATTTCTTGTAGTGAGCTGTTGATACGATACACTTGATGAACATGATTTCTACGTTGAGTGTTGTAACTATAAATATCAGTATTACATGAAAATAAGTCCCCACCGTTAAGTAAGTCAGTTTTGACAAATACTACAGGTTCGTAAATAAATAGGCAAGGCAATGGTAAGATTCCAAGCTCAATGAAAAGAGGCTTGCACGGATCATGTGGATGGGATTTTTGCATTATTTAGATAATTTTCTTTTGCAATCTAAATGTCTGGGCACTAAAGGATGAGCTTCCCCAGAATATTATGCCATATCTCAGGCGGGAATGTACATTTGCAAAATACACGCAACGAGCTGCATGAAGGCTGATAGAATTAGAAAGAATTATGAATGCATAACATAATGAGCTTAATTTAGTGTTTAATTCTGTTATATGCACATTCCATTTGAGGTTTGACTGAATTGAGAGACCTAGAAATTTTGTTACTTTAACATAAGCTAAATGCATATTGTTCATTTTCAATGGAGCATACGATTGCCGATTTGAAATGCAAAATTGCATTGAGACCGTTTTGCCTTCGTTAACTATTAATTTGTTATTACAAAACCAATTTGAAACTTCTGAAATTGTACTATTTATTGTTTCTTTTTTGCAAAGAACATTCGTGTCATCGGCAAACAGAACTGTTCTTTCATTTTTAATAGACGAGGACATATCGTTTACGTACAACAGAAAGAGGATAGGACCTAAGATCGAATCTTGTGGGATCCCCATGTTCAATTGGTGATACGTTATGATGTTTAGAAATAAAGTAGAGCGTACGTGTATTTTTACACGATGTTCTAATTCCTTGTGTGATCCAAGTATTACTTTTTCGTGAAATGTTTAATTTTCTCTTTTTAATAGGAAAGCACGCGTTAAAGAGAAATGAAAGCTTTGAGAAGAATAAATTATATTTTTCATTTGTGTCAATAGTGTTTGAAATTAAACTGCCTTCCATGATTCTTTCAGCAAGTAGTCCGTAAATAATTTTATGTTAACTTTAGTAAATGCTCTGCACATGCGTGTTTTACTTATTGTGTCAGTATTCATGTTATTAGTAATTGTAAGAATTTGTGCATCGCGGTCACTGTAACCTAGATTATTCGTTATTTCGTATCTAGTTGTGGTTTTGTTAATTATAATTTGATCTATTGCAGTTTGTGATTTAAATGTATTCCGTGTAGGTACTGTGACCGTCTGACTGTAATTGCTATTTATTTATCTCATTTTTCAAGGAGAGGTAATTGCTGATACCCGTATCCTTTCTCATTTCGGCAGCTGGAGTATCGTTTTATAATGCAAAACTTTCCAGAGATGCTTAGTTGCACATGTTGGACGACGTCGATGATCTTGATTAAAACAATTTTGGACGATCTTTAAGAACTTCTGCGAGAAGTGAATTTTTTGTATGAACATGATGAAGGCGTTTTAGGATATACTGCCATTTTGGAAAAATTGGAGAATCTGTGTGTTGTTTTTTTTAAGAATATTTCGCCTTCAAATAATATGTTACGATTTTAGCTTGTTTATTAGCATTGTTATGTAAACATAACGAGAACATGTTTTCCATAAATAACATGTTGATTTTATGTGTTACAATTAAATGTGAACGTATTACTTTTGTTTTGAATACTAATATTAAATTATTTATAAAATTTGTGTGTTTGGAAAAGCTCTAAATTTTTCATCGGTTCACAATGCAGAAATTATTTAATAAAATCAATCATTTGTTGACTATATTGCAGTATTAGGCTTCAGTGGATCAATAGCTCGTAGGATCCAGGAGGATCCAACAAACAAATTCTGAACATGGCGAATCCTCTTTTCCAGTTGCACCCAATATTAAACAAATAGAGTAAGAATGAATGTCACAAACTCAGAACTTTGATCGTATTATAAGTTACGTTACTTCTATGACGAGCGCTGGGAAAGTTTAACGTAACCACTGTATTCAGAAGTAGTTTGGATCTAAGTGCAAATCGAACGGATGTAATTGCATAACGTCAAGAATAATTCGACTTGTGTGTTATTCAAACCCAGTATTGCAATTATTCCATTCAATTGTATCCCTTATGCATTGTGTTGTGTAACTACCCGGAAAACTTGGATTAAACACGGAGTGTTGTGACCTACAGCAACAGAATTTCCACACACCCACTTTAACATTTGAAGTGTGTGGAATAGACAGTTTTAATTTATCCATGAATTCCTATGCGATTAATTCTTTAATACTAATGAGTTCTTAACAACACAGTGCTATTCTTCTTTGAGAAATATACCTGGATTAGTAACTGCAAAATTACGCCAAGTGAAGACAAAAGAAAACTAATGAAACCACGCGGTCGACGACATGATAAAAATATTAGAGAAATTCCCGAAGTGAACTGGATGAATGCAGCATAGGAACGAGAAGTCCAGAAAGAAGTGCTATAGAAGTACTCATAAACTTAAATAGGCTAACCTTAAAATAGCTATTTAGATTTCAGTAGTAATGTTTCACACTGGTGGTGCTGCTGCTGCTACTTGTGATAGCGTAAAACAAAACTTTGGAGCATAAGAGGGCATACGGAATTTTTTTTCTCGAAATTAGAAGAATATGGATTAATGAATCGCATTACCCCGAGCCTAATTCGTTCTATTCTCCAACCACAAATATAACACGAACTTCATGATGGTACATAAAACTACAAAAGAGTTAATACAATTAGCCACCATCTCTCGACGCGCAAAATACATGAAAAGTCATTCGAACCTTACATGCACATCAATTGATAGTATAAAAACCTGGAACTTTAATTTCACAGTAAAATAACACTGCTGGGATTTATTACAGCGTTACTATGTTCTGTATAACACCACAAATAAATATCAAGAGTAAAATAGCGTTTAATTATTGTATTTTCGTTCACGACTGTACAAAGTATTTACATTTGGTGACAATTCATTTTCAGAATTAAAATGTGGTCTATAAGCACGTTTACACAATCTTGACAACACGGCCAAACCTCGTCTCACCCAATTGTTAACGAAGTGTCATCCCCTTTCGTTCAACACCCTTCATTCCAATTTGTAGAACACACAAGATTTTGTGAAATCTTAACGAATGTTTTTCGTTCCGTTTCTTTAAAATCATTTTTGAGTTTTCTTGTCTCCCTCGCATATAGCGTAGAACGCGGTCTGAAAGCTTCCTCCATCCCTTGCGAAACGCCACAGCGAGGCCAGAGCAAATGCGGCTTAGAGCAAAATCCAGCTTGCAAGCGCGAATGGAGGTGGTTTTCGAAACTCCACTACTCCTGTTAGATCCTTCGCTTCGTTATTCATCCGACCACTGAGTCATAATTCGGCAGGGATCTGAAGGAGTCTTCCGCACTATGCACGCAGGGGATGGGAGCGAAGTCGAACGACCAACGGGCGGCCGCGCGTACGCGAACGTGCCTATAAACGGCGGAGCGCGCGGGCGGCAGGAGGTCGGGTGGGTGGGCGGGCGCGTTACAGAGCGGAGTGATGCAGAGGGGCGGGGCGGGCGGAGAGAAGTGTGGCGAGGGAAGAGAAGTTGCGGGATGGGGCGCTGCAAGGTGGACTGAGAATCCGCCCCCCAACGCCGCCACCACCACCACCGCGACCTCTGGCGTACGAGATAGAGCTTCCGAATCGATTGCTGGCGGCTGTGCGCGGCGCAGCTGAGGTGGCCGCTACCCGCTTCTCTCTTCGCCCCTCCCCTCCCTAACCCCCGCCCGCGCCACTTCGCTCTCTGCCTGCCTACCGACCTGCCCACACCCGCCCTCGCGCCGCGCCGCGCCGGCCTGTCCCCCCCCCCCGTCGACGCCCGCAGCTCCCGCGACACGACACAACGCGCCGCGCCTCGCCGGCCGAGCGAGCGACCAAGCGACCGACCACCCACCCGTCCGCCGGCCGGCGGAGAGAAGCGCTCGGGCGTCCGACCCACCGCTGCCCCACAATTCGAGAGCTCCCGAGCCATGCGGGCGGCGACGTTTCTCTCCGGAACGCGGGAAACTACTTTCTATTTCTGCGCACCTCCGCGAGGGAATGGTTAGCTTACAGGCCTTTCCACCCCCAGAGCGCGGGTTCGATCCTGGTCGGGCTGCGTGAACATTCCAAATGCGGAATACACAATCACCATGTGGATATAGAAAAGAAACTTTGCTAAATAGCCTCAAAATTAAGTCCTTCGACAATTCCCGTCCTTCTCAGGCCGCACATTCGCTTAGCTTAGTCGGAGAACCCCTCAAGTAATGGTTAAATATTTCTTAGATCGTTGTTGTTTCTCTCTCTAGCGCCAACATTTACCGGCAACACTGGGAGCCTACTTGGTGCAAATTAAAAAATTCGCAGCAATATCAACGTGTCCCGTAAAATTGCGGGGTGGGTTAATGGATCAAACTGAAGCCCCCTGGCATAACAAACTTTCTACTTCTTATCTACAGGCTGAGCAACGATGAGGGTCTCGTACGACTCCAGAACTGTCAGTGCTACTTCCCTCTAACGGGAGTCTTCAGGATTGGAGAGAAGTACATTATTACATCACGGTGTACCATAAATAATGCAAATAACATGCTATTTTATCATTAAAATTCATCATCCATCACTATCAATAATTAATATTACACTTAAATATCATGGTTATCAGAGAACTTCTCAGTTAATAAACCAAAGGAAACCATAAACTTTCTTCCCTTCCGATTCTCTGTTATGGAGACATCCCTTGTATAATGTTTAGAACTACAATCGAGACGTGCGCAAAAGAATACAACGCAAGCATTCGATCCGATTCAAACCTAACAATTTTTATCACCACGAAGCGATCTAGACACGTGCAATACAGAATTCTGCATTCGACAACTCTCCTTAAACATCACTCGGGCGTGTAATCATAGATGCGCATACCTACTAAGCAAGCTACTACTTCTTTTTATGATCATTTCCTAAGTGTTTATAAATGTTAATATGAATTAAAAAAACACGAATATCATCGTAACCGCAGCCACTCACGTCAAACTTTGTCATTCAATTTTTTTCCTCTCCATGAAAACTTGTTTTATTGTGCCTTCATGTTTACACACACCCTAACTCCCCAAAAGCTTTTGAATAAATCAAATCTAAAGGACTGGATGATTGTAATTTCTATAGCGATTACGGATTAATTTCTATCTAAATTTTTAATTAATAAACTATACGAATTACAAACCTCCGTAATACTGAACAGGAGTAAGTAATCATACAATGAGTCACATCTCTCAGAACAAGAATATATAAAACTATTAGCCAAAACATTGAGATGAATAACAGCAGGGGAGATGAGAAAAGAGATAGGAATGGTAAGTAGAGAAAAGAGCCAGAATCATGAATAAAAAATAAAACAAACTTTTCAACGCAGCCGCAGTGAGGGTTCACAGTGTTCTCAGAGGCTTTCCTGATACCCAAATCCAGATTCACGTGCGAATTCAGACTGTTATATGGTGATAAAAAACTATACTGTGACGGCCATTGATCATGCCCAGGAGCATTTTTTGTCTGCGCATGCTCTTCAAAGATTAATTTTTAGAACATCTTTAACGATCGAAACCCTACCCCGTAAAGTGCTCATTCAGTATTACAGCAATCTCATTGTACTTAGAATACACGTCACAAAACACTTCTATAAAACGAATTATGTTATCATTACATCACAAGGCGCTGCAAAAATCCATTTTATTTTCACAGGTTACGCGTTTGATTACAAAAAACAGCTATTCTCACCAAATGTTGACGGTTTCACCGAGTAACGTCACACCTTTTACTACACCTTCTCAAATGCTTTTCAAGAAACGCACATTACATTTTTTTCATGCACTAATACACGTATAATGTTATTGCCAAACCAGTCCGAGAACTAACGTAGAGCCACTAGTCCACTGATCGCACGCCAGGGGTTGCATCTTCGTGGTACGATGTCACCACATGACAAAAGGGACCGTGCAGCGACGCGGGGAAGAATCGTCGCCCGTCCCCAGTGCCAGCGCTGCAACGAGCTCCGCGGCGCAGGCGTTCGAGTGCCACGTCGCGGAGGGCGCCGGCCGACTCCATCGCAGCGCCAATGCAAGTGGCTACCATGCGAAACGAGCGTGGGGTTGCGGTTCAACGAAGCACGTGAATTGTACTGTTTGAAATTATAAAGTATAATTTGATAAATGAACGTTACCTGCATTATGCAATATATTTGAGCAATTCTTCGAGAAATGGTTTGAAAATTGTCATCCTCAGAAATGGCTGAACTTCCATAAATAAGTACATTTTTCTAGTACCAATTCGTGGAAAACCATTATTAGCACGCATTTATCGAAAATTGTGATTCAAGGGAAAGTGCAGAATCTAGGGCTTTTTTTTTAAAATCATAATATCACATTAAGAAGGTAATATTCTGAATTATCTGCTTCATTTAAGGTTCTTATGCTCCAAACTGAATTCCTTATAATTTATTTGTAAGTTTTAAAGGATCCAATAAGGTCGAAAACTACGAAACATTTTAAAATGAAACCTCTAAAATACTCCATTTTCGGATTGATGTTTCATTGACAGCTCGATATATTGCCATATTTAACCTCATAAAATCTTGAGACAAAAATCAAAGCAAGAAAAATGCCGAATTTAAAGATGCAGTCTTAATTCACTGAATGAATGATAATTGAGAATACTGTGTTTATCAAATAATGGTGCCCGAAAAATTATATAAAAAAATGAAAATCGTGACTATCTTGGGTTTCTGGTCTTTCAACCTATCCATTAATATATTCTTTTTATATTTTCCTCAGGAGAGAAGAATTTCGACCGTAAAATAGATAGCCATTAAATTCGGAACACAATGACGCACGTATTCACCGCAGTACGAAGATACACATAAAATATCTGTAACGTAAGGCCATAACCACTATCCATCGGACAATGCAATTTTGATTCTCGAAGAAAATTACAGAATATGTATTCTGACAGATACACCCAACTCCTTTAATTGAAATGTAAAACTAAGGCGTTTGCCGATATTACGTCAGCCACTTTTATGAACCATTTGCCAGGGCAATAAAAAGTCGACAATCTGATTGCAGTGTCTGAGCTGAAATTGCGCGGTGGCGCATAGAATCGCGTCAAGGGCTTTGGGAACATGTAGACCATTCTTATTCGGCGATTCTGATTTTCACTGTTGTGACACTAACGCAAACTTATGTTGTCATCTTATGTCACGAGCCCGCTAACTATCCCGGAGATAAGCCTTCTCCACAGAACTATGACCTAATTCACTATAGAAAAACAAGATAGTTGCATAAGATACATAAAACTATATTGAGGAAGAATATTATCATGATCAAATTGCAAATAGGCGAAGAAATTTCTTCACCATGACAATGGATGTTTCTTCTTAATCCTTTGACACACGAATGAATGTTGCTCTGTAGAAAATGTCAGATCTACTAATTCTCCATCACCAGTACTCTCAGGAACTATCTTGCTGTTCTGCAGCTGCAGATTATTACAGACTTTGGCATCTCATCCACGCAAGAAAATAGTAATTCGAACACTTGAATTGCACGCAGTGTGTATTTTGGCATTAGTCCGGTCGAGGTCCTAAGTAGTGGTAGAATGCTGGTATTCGAAGTTGTGTACTGAGGAAGCTCTTACGCCACCACTTACATACTTTTAGATTTTCAAGAGTCAAGATTGATACTAATAACAACTGCCAAACCGATGATCACTGTTTTTCTTGTGCCTGTTTAGAACTTTACATATAACCTTTTGTTTGGGATTATGGAGACTGTAATGATGCTTCTGTCCCAGTAGAACTTAAACTCTTCCTTTCCCAAAATTTTAGCAAGAAGTTTCTTACAACATGGAAGATCATAGAACTCAGATTCTTACTTTTGTGATAAGATTCACGATTTTACCCATCCTGTTTAAGTTTATAGGCGGAGGAAACTAACACAACGGGCATGGAATTGCTGGATGTTTTTAATGCTGATTTACACCTTCTACATAGTCACTTATTACAGATATGCCTTGTGTATCGTAAATAATTTCTCGTGGCGATAACCTGGTCTGCCGATGTGCCTTGTGTATCGTAAATAATTTCTGGTTGCGATAACTTTGTCTTGAATGGCTATAATAAAGTCATTTTGTTTGAGGTTTCAATAAAACACTTGTCAATCATTTATTAGATCCTTTATAATCTACACGAGCATAGCGTGGCGCCCCCGGGAGGTATTTTCTGGTTACAAATTTTACTTGTGCTATGCAAGTTCTTAATAAGAGACATTTTTAACATAAAATAGTTGCATGGATCGTCCCCTCTGCAAAATAAAGTTGCACGAAAAAGTAACAAAAATATAATTTTTCAGGTTTCATTATAAAACTATATTTAATTTCCGTTAATGTGATGAATCAAGTCGTGCCTATTCATTTTATGCCGGTAAGGCAGAACAGCAATTCGCGGCGTTTCATCACTGGGCGTAACTTGAATTCTCCCCCAAGAAAATCAGTTTTACTCTGGATTCGTTCAGAATATTCTGGACGATCCTGGCTAAAAATAATACCGACCAATTTATTTCGTTGAAAGGAATAGAATGAGACATTGATTATATCTCTAGGTGCCTTAAAATCCCGCATTTGCGTTTTGTGCGCTTAGCTCCCCGCCCCCCAATGTCCTTTACCAATCATGAAATAATAAAGAGATAACGATAACAACTAGTGGCCTGCAGTAGCAAAACCATAAAACATTGTTCTAAAAATACGAAGTACGCACGGTGCTGAAGTACAACAAATAAAATTCTCTCGTACAACGCTGCAATAAATTGAATTTTTACCAACAACTCTCTTCACTAATACTGCAATTTGTGTGTGTGTGTGTGTGTTTTCACAAACATAATACAACAGTTCTTTACATACCAAATACAGTCGGCTCCAGTTATGGTGAACTCCGATATAGTAAACCCTCGGTTATAATGAACTGAAGTCACTGGTCCCGTTTCACTTACATTACAAATAAGCGGAAGAAAATTTTGTTATAGTGAACCTGAACCTCGGCTATAGTGAACCTAGTAAATACAACGTCCTGGAAATTTATTACCTCCTAGAAAAGAATGTGTCGCCTCAGAGCCATATATTCCAACACTAGGCAGCTTGGAAAAAAATCGTCGGCGAAAGGCCATAATAGAATAAGTCTCCCCTGAGGTGAAGGTATAGGGGACCGAGATTGGGCACCTTATATGCCACTCAGTTTCACTGCGGAAATAGAGGTCGTTACCTGCGTGGGCTACAACTGGCAGCGGCGATGCGCAATTGCTTGCTGCAGTGTCAATCTTGGCTTTACTTGAAATTCCGCTATTCTTGCTATAACCCTATATTAATAAAATTAATCGTTATGGAGATATTGTTTAATTTTGAAATCATCGGATACAGTGAACAAAGAATGTTAGCCCCCAGAAGTTCACTATAACCGGAGTCGACTGTATATCAAAGAAGTTGCTGCTCCATAACGCAACGCGTGAATAGCAACGGAATCTAACGAAATCGTACACAACCTTTCACATGGCCGGAGGGTGCATAATTTCGATTTCTGCGCGCATTGACAATTAATTGTATAGATAGTAATTAGATTGACGCTTTATTTCTTTCTGGCGCTCATCTAGAGGTATTATGAATTACTCAACCCCCACGAATTTCTTTATTTTGGACCTCAACAAACACATGCTGGTGCCGATGCTAAGGTACATCTTCCCTACCCCATATTGGGTTATGGGGTCATCTCCATTGCAGGCTAATACAATTTCCGAATAATCTCGATGAAGACGATAGAGGATAGTAGCGACAAACATGGTGGCTCTGACACCAAAAACGCTCATTTCTGCGGTGGTAGATACAAAAGTCACAAGGCCCTAACCAACGGCAAGCCAGCACTTTACCATCGTACGTGTAATTGGGGAACCAAGGACCCGCTCTTAAATTATCCAACATACGAAGAGAGAAAATGACTGCCAATTTACACTATCAGGAGCTTTGTGCGATAAATGTGATCCTACGCTGTTGTTTCTTCTTCTTTCCTCCTCCTGAGGCCGCTTCACTGGACCTCATCACGCCTCGCCGTCTCGGCGCGTCTGGACGTCCGGCGCCTCGCTTTCGGGCAACCCGATCCGTCGTAGAGCCCGCCCCTCCCCCTCCCGTCGTCCACCAGCGCTCCGCCCCCGCCCCCGCCGCGGTCCAGAGAGAGAACGCGCGCCGCTCGGACTCTCGCGTTTCCGGACAACGCCGCCGCAATAACAACTCGCCCGAGAAGCGAGACGCCCCGGACGGGCGGGTGGCGGCGCTGCGATCAGCGACGTTCGCCGGCGCGACGCCTTCCGAGAGCTCGGGCTCCTTTGCCTGCTTTTTCCTCGCCTTTTTCTTTTTACGAGCGGAAAATGAAGTTTCGGATTCCGCTTTCGTCACTAGGGCTTCAAGGTCGGCGAACTTCCGTTTTTGAAAGCAAAAACTACGCTTAACTGAAACTGGTTATAGAAATAATACGAATTATTCAATTAATTCCGACAAAACCCTTGATCATTTTAAGGTCCAGAACCAGTAATTACATTTTTTTTCCTTTTTTAGGTTGATGAAAAGAACCTCTTGAACTTTATGATTGTACTTAAAAAACATTCGTATTAATTGCGTGTAATTTATACACTACAAGGCGGTTAAGTCATTTTCTTTTCTTAGAGTGTACACGGGTAAACGAAGGCGGTGCATATTATGGGGGCGTTGAGATACGCACTAAAAGCACTTTTGGTAGGACAACAGCGCGTCACAGTTGTAGAAAGTACACCACTTCCGAAGCATTTCCTTAATCTCGTCAGCAGTAAGCAATTCTGAAACAGCGATGCATGTTGTTCTCGTGTTGCGAATTTCTTCAGTATTTAACTATAATGCATATGTTGGATTTAGTCTATATTAGTTGTGAACCGTTGTAAAAAGTATCATGCATGGACGATGAAAGTAATTCGATCTAATTCAAAATTAGAATACAATGGCTTAAAATTAATATTTTAAAATGGCAATGTTAACATTTATGGAAGTTAAGAGGTTGTAAAAGATAAGTTTAATTCGTAATCAGTGCTTAGTTCAGGGCCCATAAATCATTTTAACTACGTATTATTATTCTACTCTTTGTGATTATGTGAAAATAAAATTAGAGTCTATGAATTAATTTGCTTTATGTCTTATGTAAAACAATAGAATTCTAATGACTTTACTCAAAATTAACAAAATGGTTATTGGATCCTTGGAGGTACTTTCAGGTTTCAGGTTTTGAATGAAGGGATATTTGTGCATTATTAAGAAAGTCCGGTTTCCGAATTTATCAGAAAGCTACGCACTGGCAAGGCTAAGAGGGATCGGGTCCATTCTTTCACACTTGACACGTTCAAACATTAACACATGCAAGGAAAAAAACCGCGCTAACTTTAATTACGTATCTATTAGTATCAAGGTTATGATAAAGTTTCTTCCTCTTATTTCGTGAGTTCTCTTGGAATGTGGGAAAATGTTCATTTTCATTACTTTAGTCTCTTATATTCTCGATGTTACAAATCCACCGCACCGCTAAGTAGTATTACACATAATAAATTCTGTAGTAATTGCCTTAGGAGCAATTTTTCACGCTATGGTGTAGAATTTAACACATTTTGGTCGAAAGAGAATAATAAACACCATAGTGTTTGAAGTGAAAACTGTGAAAAGCAATAGAAACACGGAGTGCCTGGATCGAGTCCAAGGTACCTAGTAGAAGTACATGCGAGATTATAAAACTTGTTTCCAGAATCTTAAACGGACACGACGAAAACTTCAAACAGAAACGAGGCCAACATTTATACAGTAGGTTGGAACCTTGATTATGACTGTTCTACCATCCTGCACTATATCGCTTAAAAATATGCATTCGCCAAGTTGAAATTTCTGTCGACAAAAATAAGGGAAGCGCTTTTCTTGCACGATTCATTGTGTTGTGCTGTATGATCGCATTTAGGAATAGTGTGCTTACGTGTTACAATGGAGAGTGATGTGACGAGACCGACTACAATATTTGCTCTTGAATTTTACAAAAACCAATTTAACTTCCAAACAATATCAACTAACAAAATAATCCTGAAATTAATGTACCTTTCGTGAGGAATATATTAGCTACTAAAAATTACGAGATTGTTTAACATAATTAAACAATTATGCCTTAAAAGGCTCCAAATGTTAGAGAACTGCTACATATCGTCGTCCATTTTCCCCGGCGATCCATCGCGTAAATCATGGAGTAGTCTCTTCCCTTGTCTGAGCCTTCCTGAAGAACTGATAAAAAAAATATTTAAAAAACACCTCGTCACACCGTCTACATTTTTATAGTTCTTGTTGCAACAAAAAATGAACGAACGTGAAACAGTCGGTTCTTTTAAGACAAGGGCACACATCTAAATCAGGTCAATATGAAATGACAATCCCCAGACGATACATCTTATGCCCAAGTGCGTTCATAATAATGAGAACGATAACGAGGTTGACATAGTATCTAGGTAGGGGCGAATCCAGGCGATTTTTTTTTGGGGGGGGGGGATCGTAGATTTTTGTTAAATAATAAAAATATTGTATTGTTTAATGTACTGTAGATAACATACTATACAATATTATTTTCAAATAATAACCTAATTGAAACAAATATTTAAATCAATTTTGCCAAATAAAGGGTGGTAAACGAAAATTCGACGCCTTTTTCTGAGGGGGGGGCATGGCCCCCATGGATCCGCTAGTGTATCTAGGGAAGGTGCATTCAAACTATTCAGTTGTGGCAGTGCCCGGCAAACACCAAAAACACACCGCACCCACGCAAACGAAACGAGTGTTGTTCTTCGCTCAGGCCGAATGACGAAAGGGCAAACGCAGCCTATTCCGCGTGTTCCGCGGGCCAGGCGCCCGGCCGACGTAATCGGCCGAGAGGCCGCGTACGCCACGGCGCACCTCGGCCGGGGGCGGCGGCGGCATCCGACAGCGGGGCACGAGCACCAGCCCCAGCGCTGCCGCCGCCGCGCCTGCTTCCGCGTGGGAAGCAGGGCGGGCGGGGGAACGGGGCGACGAGAGAGAGAGGAGGGGGAACAGAGAAGGGGAGAGTGGCACCGCCAACGAAGACCGCTCGGCGTCGGCTTCCCGCAGCCAGGCGTTAGCGGGCGTCTGCAGCTTACACGACGCTCTTCGTCGTCCATCGCGAGCAGTCAGGCTCGGTGAGCAGTCGAGTACTCTGGACGGCGTCGTGGTGACGGGAACAAGAAACACTCGTTACGATGATACGGGAATTCGACATTTACATCGTAACCTACTTTGCAGGAAATAAAAACTCTAAGAGCGCCCGGCTAAAAAGTCCCGCACCGCGTTTCGTCGGATTCGGAATTCAAAGTATGGTTCCCTGGAGCGCGCTTCTTCCTTCGCCGGCGACGAGCCCGAGCGGCGTGCGTGGGGTGGGGGTGGGGGTGGGGGTGGGGGTGGGGGTGGGGGTGGGGCGGGGGTGAACACGTCCCATGTATTATGCATAACATTCGACAATCATGACCCTGGAACTGTAGAAACAACTTCTTTCATATCTTGTAGGCACGACTACAAATCACTGAATCTTTTATTCCCCCATACATTTTAATTATTTCGCGATAGTTCTGATGCATACCAGAGCAATGAGGCCGCATTCATATGCAGTAATGAAGACTAACACTACTGTATAGAAAGTTCTATAACGTTACAACAATATATCATAATTTATAACAAGTTGTACACATTTATGGGTGCAAAGTACTGCAGTTGAGCAGAACAGATTCAAAAACTTTCTGGGGAACTGTTATGCACAACTTAGCAGATGTACTGCGATTTGAAAAAGCGCTGCAAGAAAGTATATAGAGTAATTAATAACTCGTGTTCCTGAACCACCAAGTCAACAGCAATTAATCATCTCATATTTACTCCAATCCAATGTCCAATACAAACACGATATTTAATGATTCCTGAAATAAATTATGCCTACATAATCAACTAAAACAGACCCTTTCCCCCTTACATTTACTATATATATTTTGCAAAACGTTGCGAAAGTTTCGCAACTGATTGACAATCGGGCGAAATAAGTCATTTAAATGCAGCAATTCTACCGGAGTTTGAAAGCATGTATTTCAGGGATTTAATTTCGATTATTTTTTATTTTAAAAATTTACTTTAAAAATAGCTTTTTATTTCGATCATACAATTTCTAGCATTAAAATATGGTTACTAATCATTAAAAAGCATTAACTTTGAAACTTCAGATACATAATTTCTTCATATAATGCTATTTTTTAATGTACTTGACACGTGCCAACGACCAGGAGAAAATTATTAGGAATATCTTGGAACATTTAAATATAAAATTCATTGGCCAAAGAATGAAATTCGGAAATAGATGGCAAAAAGTTCGGAGACGGTTGGTTGTGTTTTCTAATTGTGTTATTTCATGCATAGTACAGACAAGTGTCGATCACAATTTCAAGCTAACGACTTACAGATCGTCGCCAAGTGCATGGACTACGATACATTTTACAGTTTCCTTTTAGTGGCTTCGGGTTTATCGCTTCCTGAAAGTGCCTCTCACTGAATTTGAAATGAGTACTCAACACTCGCCAGTTTCTGAGGCTGTAAACTGAATGTAATGCATCCGCTTGAACGGCGTGGTTTGCAATTATGATAGACGTCCCGCGAGCACTTGTTTAAGTCGCGCATCGAAGGCCTTAAGGACTGCTCCCCGCCGGCCGTCGCGCTTCCCTGATGAAGTGGATGGAGATTGATTGGAGTGCGAACGACCGGGGACATCCGCCTAGCAACCGAATGCCATTCGATCCGCGCGGTGGGTCCCATTGCTTCGTCGCGAGATGAGGGACGAGCAGAGAGACGGGCGGCGCCGCGCTGGCAACCGCGCAGCCACCTCGCGCCACCCCGTCCCCGAGCCCACCCCCGCCTCGCCCGCCCTGGCCGCCCGACCTCGGGGCCTTCGTTCGACTCCGTGGCCGGCCGCCGCTGCCGCTGGCGCGGGCATGCGCTGGCGGCGGGGAAAGGAGGGAGGGGCAGGACGCGGCGCCGTACGCCACGGGGCCCGGGGCCACTTCGCCTTGCGCCGCACCGGGCTGGGCCGGGCCGGGCCGGGCCGGGCCGAGCCGTGCCGTTCCGCCGCACCGCGCAGCGGGGACAGCGCCACCACTGCAACGCCTCTACCGACTTCCAATACCATTTAGCGAGTTCAGGGAACGATAATTGCCGTTCACCGCGGTATCGGGTAAACCATTTCACTTTTCCTCGGCGGGTATGGCACTCTTGAGATGGATCAGCGAAGATTTTTAGGTCTACGAAAACCAAGAGATTTATTTTTCCGATGGTAATAAATATTCATTATCATCGAAAGCTGTAAATAGGATTTTACTTCTTCCAATACATCTAATGGTGGTGGAAGTAATGTACACATATACTAATTTATGAAAGATGACTAATTTATATTATGTAAGAGTATCTCTTTAAAAAAAATAACTGTCACATTACCCACACCAAAAAATATAAAATCAAAGTTTAAAATGCTTAATTTAAAAGTTAAAAGTAGATGTTTTGATAATTAGTACTCCCAAGGACAGACAAAATAGTATTAGCCTTACGGAGATACCCTTCAAAATCTCAGTTTGGACAATAACTTTTCGATTTTTGTTTCGAAATCAATTAGGTTAGTTCTAGAGTTTAAAAATTGAAATCTACTTTTTAAAGGAATGATGTGGATAAAGATCATTCTCATTTCTCCCAAAGGCCATTCGAATTCGCTATTCTTAATACTCAAACTCTTGATCAATCTCTAACGCCTATTTGCTCGCACCAACTCCGCAGATCGCCTCCACTGTCCACGGTTAATATTCTCACGGAAGAATTGAAAATCATACTATTTGACCTGTAATTATCTGGGGGCAAAGCAATCTTCGCGACTAACGTAACTATTAATATTTTAAGCTACGACATTGGTTTTAAATATAGTTCTAGCATTGTTATAGCATTTTATGCACAGCATTTATGAAGATCATTAACCAACCAAATATTCTTACTGATAAACCACAACTGAAGGTCTGAGAAACACGTGTATGTAAGGAACATACATTTTCGCATGTAACATCTGCAGAGTTTATTACGTTTGCCTGCACAAAACAAACTTGCATGCATTCATTTATAGCAAAGGACGCTACCATTAATACTGACGTAGGACTCTCCCGTGTGTCGAGAAAACATACGGCAACACAAACGTGATACGTGGGTTGCACTGGACGACCCGTTGTGTTCCGCCATTTTTGTTTTAGGGGCCACGCGTCACTGTCGTGTAGAAGCACTAGTGTGCATGTGTACGTGCGCGAGATCGAATGTCTTGAATACTTCAGACAAACCATCAGCGCAGTTCCCCCTCCCCCGCTGCATTTCTGGACCGGAGCCTGACGCGCAGCATTGCGCAGCACTGCGCAGCGCAGCGTCGCGTCGCAGGCCCGCCGGGTGGGCGGAGCAACCGAGCGTGAATTTAAAGAGGCGCGGTAGAGGTGCTGTTGTCTTTTAAAGCGGCACACGGTTGCGCGGCTTGGCGGAGCGCAGCGCGAACTGTCCTGGCCAGGTTCAGGGGATTGGCGGAGCACGGCGCGGCCTGACCTGACCTGACCTGACCTGACCTGGCCTGGCCTGGCCTGGCCTGGCCTGGCCTGGCCTGCTCTGACCGGCCCGGCCAGTTGCCGCTGCTGCTGCTGCTTCTACGGCAGCGGTGGCGATGAAGGCGGCTTATCCTCGGAGCCACGCGTGGGGGCTCCACGACTAGTTTCCAAGCTGAGTAATCCCATTCCCGACCACGCGCTGGCTAACCACCACCTGCTGGCCGCCCGGCCTCTGCTCGCTTGCTTTGCTTGCCTGCGCTGCCGCCCGCGCGCGACTGCCGCCAACTCGTCCGTGACGTCATGGAACCTCGCGAGTATCCGGCAAAGCGCGCGGGGCACCCACGCGCTCACCCACCGCCCAATTGATACAGCCACGCTCCGACCTACAAATTCGGGAGACGGAGAGATCTCCGCCGATCGTTTTTTGACTTTGACAGCATATCAAGACTTTAATACGCTGACAGACGCGCGGCAGATCGCCAATTATATCCTTCCTCCCATCTGTGTCATCCTTGAAGTTCCTCATACGTATACGACGGGATAACCAACGCGGTTACCAAGACGACTTGGAACTTTAACTCCGCTTCAAACCGTGGATTGCCTACTCTCGAAGTTTTAGGCAGGTACAAAACGCAATTCTAGACGAACGTCTTCGACAGTTTAGCATAACAGACGGATTATATAGCAAAATGCAGGAGAAATTATTAACAGATGGTTTTCCTTCCGGAGATAAATGTAACATCACCATCTGAGCACGTTTTCTAGAGTTTAGTGGGGAATGTAGTTATTGAAGTAGACGTTCGCCGTGTTCTCACGGCAGTAAGTCTATTCCATCACGAAGGGCACGACGAGGGATAATAGCAAAAGTCTGCAAATAATTATAGCATGGAAGCGAATATTTTCTTATTCATTCTTGCCAAAAACGCTCGTTTCCACCTATATTTATTATTCGCCTTGTGTATGGGTTAGGGTGCGAAGAAAAGATCACAGAATTTGCACGTGCACGTGCAATTTGAAACGTGAACAGAATTCACATCTCCTCAGTGCATGGCACATAGTTCTTAACTGTTTCTGATATTAAATATATAAAGAAAGTTTTAGATTCTTTTGCGTCTCAGTTTATTAACATTTACACAACTGTGGACTGAAACCTAAATCATACTAATCACTCTGATTTTGACATGATTTCTTACGACTCGAGGTTGTACAAACACATTTCTGCCTAAGTAAAATTGCAAAATTTGCTTCAATCATTATCTAAAAAAAATCAAATTGTAAAGAATGGTTAAGGTCATAGGTGTAGGCAATATTTAAATTTTAACACATTTTTTCAGGTTATGGTTAAATTTTTAATATTATCTGCATCTATGGCTTTAACCCTTCTTTAATACTTAAACAGACATTAGACTAACTTGTCGGTGAAGTTTCAAGACGACAAACGGTCTGCACAGAGGTTCTCGTCTCTGTTGTTGCCTCCATTCTAGTCCGATTACGGGAACAGTCGGACCGGGAACTTAAATCTCCACTGCGGCTGGAATGAGCGTCTTCATTATCGCACTTCGTCCCGTTTCATCTACGAGGCAAATGGAAATAGGATACAACGAGGACGATCAATTGCGTCCGGGTGGTAACTGATCGCCACTCGATCCGACAGGTGGGACGCGAAAGCGAAGCTCGAGATAGGAGGTGTCAGTGGCCGCGCTGGGGTGGCATGGGAGCCTGGCCAGCTCCCACGGCAATGGCACGAAGGCCAGAGCTAGGTCACGGTAGAGCAAATATTAGATGATCTTATACGATCCGTAAAGAATTTTGTAATCAATCAGTTCACACCTCTAAGAGAGAACTGGTGATGCGCAGAAAGATTCAATGCATACATGAAACTAATGACGATTCAACAGCACATACTCTTACTTTGTCGCATTATATCAAGTTTTTTGAATTTCCGAAAATTCAGAGTTAACAAAATAAAAAACCCTGTGCCATTTAAGCGTCCTTCGATCTATTCAATGAAAACATTTCAAGAACAAATTTGGAGCCGTTTTTGAAAAACTGCATCTCTATTCCATCTCACAGCAATAAGTCACGACGTTTTATTTCATCACACACATCTCCCTGTGCAATCCACCCACAGAGGTGACCGCACGGTGACAACTCATTTTATTGGGCCGAGGCAGAGTCTGTTACGTTGTTCAGTGGCATTTATTTCGCCTAAGCTGGCACGTGGTGTCCCTGACACAGTCCCGACAAATTAGGAGATGAAAAGTTCAGTTCTGTGAAAACGCAGTTCATCAGCGATTTCGCAGAACACTAGATACCCTTGGGATTAATTCGTTATATATGCATTTTATGCATATGCCTCGGCAAACTCAATTAACGAGAGCCAACTTTTCTTCCTCGCATATCTTTGACAACCTATTCGAGTTCACAAATTCATATGGATGTACGCAATATATATGCGATGCTGAGAATTTAAAATAAAAAGAAAGATCGGGAAATCATTTCCTTGCCCTCATTCCAGTAATCTTTCATTACAAGTGCTGCAATTTCCAAACAAATATATTTAATATTTTCCGAATTTGAATAAATCGGAAAGTATTATCGCAATACAATTTTTAGACGACACAACCACCCCATTGACCCTTTGACGCTTGAATGCCAAAGCAAAAATTTTGGTTCATTAATTCTAGTGCATAAGGTACCATTTTTATTACTCACAGTCACGCGTTTTCCAATGAATACATTGTAATTTGCTCCGAAAATGGAAAGTTGGAAGAAACTGCGACTTCCGAAACATTGAAGCACTAACCACAGGTATTTCTAAATTATGAACAGTTTTGGCTCAGAACTTGGGTTGGCAAGACCTGTTCGTAGCAAATGGTGTGATGGACCATGGCATCTGGGCAATACATGATTATTTTTCCTGTCAAACTGGATAAGGAAACTTGTCAACAAAATTACTCTTTATAAGCATGTGGCTCCAATAGCAGTTCCTACGCATAATTTTGCAGTTTATTGACCTGGCAGGCACTGGAACTAGTATCATTCAAATAGCGTCGAACTCACCACTTATGGTCTGCCGTGCGGAATGATCAATCGATCGTGCAGGATTCGAGCACGAAAACATCTAAAAAATGCTAGTACTACAGTTTTCTTCCCTTCAAACACCATTAACATCTTGTTTGATTTGGTTTTCTCTAAAAATACATGAATTTTCTCATTTCATACTCTGATGACTTGCTTATTTACGTCCTTTAGTGTCTGGAAAATGAAACATCACTGGACAAATTTAAGTTTAATTTTATATTTTATAAAGAGTTATTTACAAGTTCTGTATTTGAAGTAATTAATTCAACATTAAGTACAGAAACGAAAAGTACACAAACATGATAAAAGTGGTTTTACATTAACTGAGCACTTCCTATGTTTCAGTTCGATGACCTAACACATTTCTGACATTTCAACTCATTTCCTGTCCAGTCACAAGTATCAACAATATTTTCAACATTCCGAATTGCCTTTTTCCTTTCCTCAATATGCCATTTTTCTTATGTTTTTTCCACCACTATGCCTTTTAATAGTAAAACATCAGCACATGCACTGATCAATGACGTTGCACATGTTCTGCGATGGTTATCGCTCCTGAAAAGTTTTCCGAGATCCTTCGTTGTGTCGATTACGGAAATACATCCTTTCAAATGATAGAACAAAAGATGCTGTTGTAGAGCCACTAGTTTCGTTTGTTTTGGTATTTGGCAAGAATAGTAATGTACCGTATCTTCTACCCAGCAAACTTGCAGTACAAGTTTTCCTGACAACAGCATGCGATGCCGATCATAGGAGCCTGAATGAAACAAAGGATGTATAGAGCACCTCAATCGTACATTGCAGTACGGCGTTAATTGAAAACAATGTGGACTGATTTCCGCTGCGATGGAGCGAAAATATGGTTTTAAACGTTTCAAAGCAATGAATACATTTAGTTATAATTATCCCATTTTTATGCTCTGCTTTGTATTTATAAATGGTTGTGACATTATTATAAATAAAATACAGAGAAACTTGCTGAGACGGATATCTCGATTAAGCGGTCACCTTTATTAACGGCTTTTTTTCTTTTCTTTCTCTCCATTTCATGGAACCCGTCAGTTTTCCCCTAAGACATAGGTAAATATTCCCGATAAAGAGGTCACCTGACCCTGCGGTATGCTGCAAGGCACATTTCGCAGATGAACCAGTGCAGACGGCTCGACTTTCTTGGCGAATTTGCGACTTCCATCCGAAATGCTAGAAAAAACGAATATCGGTGGAGGATATTATTGTTTATTCAATTTTGATCCTTCCTTTCTTTGGTATCCAATGTACGATTATGTAGATTAATAATATCTGAAGTTGCTTATCTTGCGAGGATGATATATTTGCGTTTCAGACAATTATTTTCATGCATTATCTGAAGTTTTGCGATAATCTACGCTAGAAGCCATTTTTCTCCGGAACCATGAGCGATGCCCTAACAGAGGTTTTACTTCATTTTTTTTATTTATGAAATGCTTTATTTCTACAAAAAACGACAGATTCCCAAAATGTAAAGAAAGTTACCCTTACACCTCAATAAATTCAAGCATAAGTACGAACCTTCAACTAAACATGATATCATTAATATCACGTTACATACATTTGCGAAGGAAGACCATGATTGGGCCACGTTGAGACGAAGACGGCGAAAATTATTTTCTTCATCAATATATTTTGTATCAGACAAACATGAAAACATGATTTCAATTAGTGACATTCAATTTGAGAAGAGACTTTAACCCGGGAGTTAACTATAAAATGTTACTTTCATCCAGAGCATCTCATCGATCCAAGTCATTGACACCGGCTTGCAGGGGACCCCCCCCCCCCCGGTATATCCCTCAGCGAGGCTCTGCACCAGCCGGAACAAACCACACGTTCCCGACATGTGGTCGCGTAACGCGTGTGGTTGTGAGCGTGGTGCGTAAGTTAGGGCAGAGGATAGGATAAAGAAGATAAAGGCGATCCGTGGCCCGTTTATTAGAGTATTGCTCCGGTATATGCGTGGTATTGATTAGAGAAACCACCGAAATTTACCAATCAGAGACGGCCGCTACATTTCTCCTCCAGACAGCGGCTGAATTCAACCAATGTCGAAACCCCGTCGAGACTCAAGCCCTCTGACTTCCAGTTGGAATCGCTGCAGGGAGAGTGGCAATCTCCTAGCTTCTATGAGCTTAGTTCAAACGGTCATTTGATATAATCTTTGGACTATTAACGTACCCGATACTTTCCGAGACCTCTCCAATCTCCTTTGCACGTTCATCCTCTAATATCGACGGTTGTGGGAAACGTTTTCAATTGCTCAAAATACGGCATCCGGAATAGATTACAATTAACGAATTCACTCCACATCGTCATAAAAATACGTAAAATCCAATCAAAAGAAGGAAATGCTACCAGAACCAAATGAAACGCTGAATGTCACACGCCAGAAAGATTGACAGTTCGCGAAAATAAGAACACACTCCTAACGTAAATTACTAAAACAAGGCAGAGGTATTGATTACCATAAAATAATTCACGATATTCTTATTAAGATAATGTTCTGTATTTCCGATCTCTCTCGTTACTAAAGCTTCCTGTTCGATTTCCGGTAAACCTTGGATGTTTCGGCAAGAATTTATGAAAACAGTGATGCGGTATCTGGCTTGTTCATTTCATCTAGATCAGATAAAGTACGAAACAAAAATTAACATTGATTGCGTAATTGCGATTTGCAGGTGTCAATAACAGGTTATCCGAAGAATTTCCATATTACAGTAATTCAGTTTCAATATGAATACAAGTGATGTATTAGAGTTTTCAATTCTCGAAACACTTTACAAATTCAGTAACTGATTTATTGAATTATCGTGTTCTCTGCTGACTTTGTATTTTTCTAAGATGAAGTTCAAGTATCCAAAATGCATTTACAATATTCAATATATGTAAACACAGTTTTAACATACGCAAGTGGGTTCTGAACCCAATTTTCGCTTACATCCACGAAGTCTAACAATTATTTGAAAACTTTTGCCTTTTTTAACAGTATTCATTTTAGGAAGCGAATATCGTGTCAAAATCTCTCGCTCCTACATGTAATCATAATTCAACATAATATAGTATACAAATTATGTTAGGGATTCAAGAGCGCAAGAAAACCTGCACATATTGCGCAATTTCAATTTGGTTCAGTTATCGCCGAATCAACAACAATTTTGATGAATACAGGTTACTCTACTTAAAAAAAAAACGACAAAAACACCAAACTCCCGAAATTCCACTTGCGTCTGGCCAGCAAGTATCTACTACGAATCTCGGATACGCATCTTTTAATGCTGCAGAGAGCCTTTTAATTAAATTAGTTGCGGAACTACACTTGCTACAACATGTCGAATCGACGCCTTCTCTTGCTTGCGCGCTGAGTAAACTCCGTGCTCAAAATCAATGGCATTCTTTTGCACCAGATTCTACCGTGTTAACAGCGTAAAACGTAATATTGGAATAAATAAAGAGAAAAGAGGTTTTGAAATGCATCTTAATTTGTAAAATAATTCTTCGATATCAACTAGGAATCAGAAAAAGTACTTCAACGATTTACGAAATCTTTATAAAAATAAATAACTAATTTCCCTATGCAGATTACATTACAATGAAACCTAGTGTGCGTTTTAAGTAGTATGTTGATACTATAGTTACTCGCTCCTCTATCTTTGCCAGCTCGGACGAATGTCTATAAATGTTCTTTGCTTTCTAACTACATACACAATAGTCTTACAAACGTAATGAATTATCCACATGAACGGCGAAAATATCCACATTGAAGTATTCACAAAGTTAAATTTTACGCATCCATATACAGGTTCAGGCTAAATTCAACTAAGCAGCTACACGTTGCTGAAGCTATAAAATTGATTTCATGACATTAAATGTTATTTTATTTGTTTACGAATTAACAAGGTGCACAGAGAAAAAGCTCTCTCTGGTTTCATAACGAAGATTCGAATGAAATGATTTATTGTATTGGATACACATAGAAGAGAAAACTAACTACATAGTAGAAACAGAATATTGGGTAAAAACAAGTATTGTGAATCCTACCAATGCTTGCGTATAAAGTGTTCGCTGTACTGCACTATTTTTCGATGAATAAGGAACTTCTCAGCATGATCTATAACGAAAGAGTTCGATATTTTGGACTGTATTTTATGCATAGATACACTATTTCTCGCATTTCAGTCTGGAAATATTTCCATCAATATCAAACCGTTAACTGAATGACATTTCGAATGCTCGAGCAAAATGTGGTAACGAATACTCGACTTATTCAATACTCTACAAGTAGATTTCAAATAACCCAATGAAATAAACCTGAACTGTATGTGCTGTTTCTATTTCTCTGGGTTTCTGAGTGAATTACAAAGGCGAAACGATGTGCATAATGTCGTGCAACAAAACTCGCTCTTACTCAAAGTATCATATTCATCCAGTTAAATCACTATGGAGTGAATTTCTTAGTCTTAATGTTATTATTTAATGGGTTAAACTTACAGCGTATGAGGCTATTAGGAAGGCAGCGTTCACTCTCTTTTGAGCGTCCATTGTCGTGTAGTGCACAATCTTCTTTTTTGCAAGCGAGAAGGACTGAAATAAAGAAAAGCAATTGAAATACAATAATTGGAAACTTGTAACGGCAAAATAAAAACACATTTATACAGCACACGCAGGAACATTTACAGAAGAGGGAGGTACGTAAACGTATGAAATAATTGCCAGTGAAGGTTTTAATCAAAAGAAAACATCCATCACGGTAATACAATATAAAATATTATAAAATCTGAAAACTATCATAGATTTGGAACACGACCGAATTCAATAATCATATTATATTACGGCAGTACAATTTTACCGCCACTTACATTACTCTTCTTCCCGAATTCAAAATGTTGATCTGATCTCTCTTATAAACTGGACAACTGGAATGATAATGCAACAGTACTCATGCTTACACCTCTTCCGTCTCCATTACTTAAGTAAGTACTGTATTCCACATACTGTGCCTGCATTTTCTTACATCAGACAATAACACGCACGCGCATTCATTTTCTCTCTCACACACAAGTCTTCGTCATTCCGGTAGAGACTGATGCCTTGATGTTTGTCTTACTGTCTTAATAACTCGTGTAAGCTCAGAATGTAATACGTGAATCTTCGGGTACCCCCCTCCCCAATATCATACTTAATTTAAAAATTCTGTTAGCGGTGCTGAGTTTACCACAAATAGATACTCTTTCGACTACTGTTCTACTTTATTAATAAAGTAACTGCTCTTCAGTGAGTCAACAGCGAGTGTGAGTGTGAGTTCAGTTAGTGTGAAAGACGCGGTGTAATATCCGCTGGTCGTGAAAGGGTTTAAAGAAAAAAATCTGCGGCGATGATGTATTTCGAAGTTTACCAGCATTAATGAGCTGGGCTCATTCGATAGAACATTTGTCCAGAAAGAACGACTAGATACAATTTTTAATGTAAAGCATTTTTGAATTACTATGACACTAAAGGAAATAGTGTGTTAGGGCGAATTACTAATTGCAATTTAAAACGCCGTATTCATGGCAACATTTCCCATGTTCATCGAGCTTGAGAAATTGACGAGGAAACTGACGAGGGTAGGAAATTTTTAAGAATAATGCATCAGCAGGAAATACACAATATTAAAAATAACCAATGTGAGAACTAAATAACTCTTCGCTCCTAAAAAGTACGGACTTACTAATGTGTAATGCACACACTTGCATTAGAGTATTTACTCACTAATGTATTTTACAATAATACAGTCAGCCCCACTTGCGTTAGGGCCTTTCACACTACATGAAAATTAAAGAACTGTCACTAGTAATGCGAAAGGAGAGGTTTAAGGCATAAAGATTCTTAAGGAATTTTGGGAAAAAGGTTTTGGGATTTTTTTTCCCTCGCGAATAGGCCATCTTGGTCCACGCAGAACATGCACTTGCAGGGGCTCAGTATAATTTTATCACGTTGCAAGTCCTGCATGTAACTAATCAGGGGGGATCAGCATTAGGCTGAATCCGATTTTTATACTCCAGGGTTGTTAGTCCTGGGGGGGGGGGAGATGGAATGATGATAATGACGGATGAATGGACGGCACACACAAATAGGCATACACAAACACATCCATGCCCGAGGCGGGACTCGAACCCGCGATCTTTCCGGCCTAGATCGCCACGGCACTACTGCCTTAGCGATCTCGGCTATCTGGACTGGCATAAATTATAATATCATCTCTATCTCTTGCAAAAAACTACCTACTACATGGACTGTTTGTAGTAAGACTGCACATCGTCCTGTTACATGGATACCATGGTAGCCCCCGTTCTTTCAGATTAGTGCGCGAAGTTAAAGAGAAAATACCTTCAGCAGGTAGCAGGAAGGCATATATTTTATGGTATTTAACTTCCTGAAATATTTCAACTTCTATGAAAGATATTTATGAGAGACGTATAAGAATCATGTGGGTGGGGTTTTCTTATTATTCTTAAAATATTCTTTTCTGTTTTTTCTCGAACGACACATTTTTTTCGCAATGACAGACTTCTCGTCTGATTTTCTCAGTACAGTAATAAAAATTGCACAATAATTATTTTATTAATAATAATAATGTAAATTATATACTTATTACAACTGTCAGTTTCAGATCCACTCAATAAGCCTACAATAAGTCGTAAACGCAATTGAGGTATTCATGTTTTAGTCGACACAAATGACGTAATCATTTTACTTTCTCGTTAAACAAATGATTTCTAATATTTAGTATAGGGAAATTTCTAATATTATAAAAGGTGAATAAGATGTGAAATTCATTTTCCAAAGATAAGTTTTTAAAAGGTAAGCCCGTAGAGTAAGGTTTAAGCTATCAACACATATCTGGAATGTGCACAGATCAAAGAATGAAAAAGTTCCACAAAAAAATTCTATTTCATGCTGTTTTAGATGCAACCGATGAAGTAAGCAAAGGATATACCGTACCATGAATCAAGTTCATTTATTATTTACATGTTGAGTCGTCGCGAAGGTTGGGAAGGTCACCGGTTAATGAATAGAATCCTACTAGCATTGTCAGCTATGCGCGGCAACGTTGGGACGAAGTGCAAAAAACAAACGCTGGAAAATGTGTTACGTAATTGCAAGACGCTCGTCGAGCAGTTTCGTAACCGACTTCAAAACTTCCTCCAGTCAACTCTTTATGGCTTGTCCGGGACCTGTTACATACAGATTGAATTTCGACGGAAATAGACTTCTGTAGCTACAAAATATAATAGTCATGATAACTCAAGATTCAATTCCAAATTAAATCACTATTTTAATGTTGAAAATAAAATAAAAAATATAAAATAATTTTCCCAAGTATATTTTCATTTCATACACATTCAAAAGTTAATTGCCCTTCGGCCATCTGACTTGCAGACTGGGCGCTAGAGAAGTATCGCCTCCACTCTTCCGTTGGTAGAGTAGTCAATGGTCATGGATTTTTGTCCGTATTTTGAATTTGTTCAGTTAGAGGGTGTTTCTATAGGCTGTCTTAAATCCTGATATAATTCAAATTATTTTTTGTGTGTAATATGCAGGTTGCAAGTCGAGGAAAATCAGGCGGCTCTAAAAGGCTGGCATTTCTGCTGGAGTTTAAGAAACTAGTATTTAACTCATTAACGAAAATTGGATACAAGGCAGAGATGGGGTCAGCCTTTGTTCGAAATTGTCTTTCTGTAATTAAATGCTTACATGCAAAGAATTGGAGTTTACAAAATCAACCTTCATGATGTATATTAACGTGACATGCAACCCTTACTGGTTCAAAAGAGAGCATTCGACTACAAACACTATACAAATGCCAAGTTTCTAAACCGATATGACCGATACTAAATTGAGAAATTGAACTTTGCCCACTTAAAAAAACAAGAACTATCCGAATTCGATTTTAAAAATATTATAGAACAAAAATGTTCATTTCTTTGAAATTTGTGTTAATAAATTACACTATGAAAGCATTCATGCAAGCTCTTCAATTTGATTTTTTTCACAGTCGATCTTTATCTTCAGTCCTACAATTACTCATTTTTAATTTTGTCAGAATATTTATTTACATAATTAATTAGTTACATTTAAATGGGCCGACCTGAATGGCCGAAGAGGCTAGAGCGTGTGCCGACTCAGCACCTTAGTCTGAAAGGTCGCGGGTTCGAGTCCCGGCGTGGGCATAGTTGTTTGTCCCTTGTCTTTCCAGTATGTGCGTTGCTGCGGAAGGCCTTGTGGGTCTGTTGAGCACAGACAGACAAGTCCGTAAGCGTGTCTATTGTAAAGGTTAATATGCGTCCTCATCAGGGACATAGTGAGTATCCAGCGCGGATAGTAGAAACTGACATCTCCTAAAGCTCTAAAATAGCCACAGGAAGAAAAAAAAAAATTTAAATACTGAGTATTCCAATAGGCACATTACGTGGCTGTAAAACGATAATGTGTGTGGTGTCTCTCAAGTGGGAAATAGTA
The DNA here is from genome assembly GCA_011170035.1 of Teleogryllus occipitalis. Lineage (NCBI taxonomy): Eukaryota > Metazoa > Arthropoda > Insecta > Orthoptera > Gryllidae > Teleogryllus > Teleogryllus occipitalis. The sequence continues at coordinate 37,064 of BLKR01011065.1, forward strand.
CTCCTCTCAGGCTTCTAATACAGCAATGAACGTGATATTATTGCATTACGTGTGAAGTGCAAGTGTGAAGTGCCGAGTTGGATTGCTTCCTCAAGCAGAGTACGAAGACCCAGAGAGGGAGGCAATATTTGGAACATTCTATGGGAAACAAATGTATTATAAATATATTTCTTTTTATAGGGATTCATCCAGGAACGTTCTCAGCGGCAAACCCAGAATGTTATGATTACCAAGACAATATCAATGCACATCTTAACTTCGTTGAATTGAGATTTTCATTTTCAGACCTTCAATTGAGAAGGGCACTGCGAGGTTCTTGCTATAAATGCACGCTCTATGCTCTTACGAAATGTACGAATAATGTTTTGCCACGAAGTAAATGAATTAAAGAACAGCAAATTTATAATTTTAAATGTGCTCAGAGAATTTAATGAATTATTTTCATTCACCGACTGGGACGTTTAAAGTTGCGAGTGCGCAACCAAAGCTTTGTACCGGGAGAGGTGGTTCAGGGCATTAACAGTTGTCCCTGCAGCGCCTCTGACCTGGAGGTCCTATGTCCCAGTCCCGACGATGTCGATTTCTGACAGTGGGTAGATAGCTAAAGCTGTACCGCTCGCAAAGAAAAAAAAACAAACCAGAATGGCGGGCGTACCTTTGGCGAACTCTCGGAGGCTTCCCCCACCCTGCGGCAGCTGAGATTTCCCCTCTCGGCGATAAAGGAAGAGCGTAGGCGACACGGAAAGGCGACTGCGAGACGCAGCGATCGCACTGACCATCATTAGTCATCACTGCCCTCATCGTCAGAAAAGGTACTCGCACTCCCAGGAGTGTCCAAAGACATAACGAACTGATCGATGTGTTGGTGCATCACATCGACGTACCGTTTTTGTGCGTGTACTGTGCATTAGTTGTAACAATTGGGCTCTCGTGAGTGATGTATAAAAGCAACTCCATGATTATTTAGCCACTCTGCCATATCTTACTTCAAATAAGCAGCATTTGGTTTTCTGTCAAATTCGGAACAATGGTATTTTGCGTTATCCATTACTACAACAGGGGCACGGGGCAACCTTATCAGAAACACTTTCGGCTTGTCCTCTCAGCGGCCTCCGCGACATACCTGCCGATGATCAAGATGTCATTATAAAAAGGGCAATTGCGAACAGAATTTGCCAATAACAGCGAAACTATATAAAACACACTGTCACTGCTCACTAGCCACGGTCAAACTGGACTGGAGAGCGAAAACCGAAACACTTCAAGACATGGATTTTTTTCTGTTGGTCGTTTGGAAAAGTCCTATTGTAGAAACCTGTAAGCCGCCTTTCGTCTGATCCTTCTCACTCATCAGTTATCGCACACTCGCAGAGTTGTATTTCCGTGAGACCCACGAGAGAATGACAGAGAGAGAGAGAGAGAGAGAGAGAGAGAGAGAGAGAGAGAGAGAGAGAGAGAGAGAGAGAGAGCGAGTGTGTGGCAAAGAACGCCGACAGGCGGGGAAATATTAGTAACGTCGGTGGGAGAAGCCGCGTTCGAGCATGCGCAGGTTTGTTTGAGTCTGGTAGAGCATTAGGTCGAGTTCAGTCGCTCTCTGGAGAAGAATTCTAGGGGCCGGCTATTCTGCTCGGTAGTTTTCCATGGTTTCTCCGATCAACACCGCGAATGCCGGAGCAGTACCATAACAAACGGTCCATGGACCGCGCGTCCTTCACTTTCCTTCATCCATTACATACGCACGCACGCACGCACGCGCGCGCCGGCGCGCGCGCACACACACACACACGCGCGCGCGCGCACGTGCTAACACTACCACACACCGGTCGGGAGCTTAGTGCTTGTCCCGGCTTGGGCGGTACCCCACTGGTGGGAGATACCTGGTTGGGACAAACCCCGCTAGCCGACAGTAGGTCGGCGCCAAATCTCACCATCCAGCGGGCGAAGATCATTGCCACATCCCGAGCAAGAACCTAAACTACACCTACGGGAATAATGACCTTAGCCGTCCGTTGATGCGCCCGGAATCATAAATCAAACCAAAACTTTGAATCTAATTTTGAATTCTTCTGATGACAGGAATTTCGCCACCAGCTGCGTAGCCGACTTCAAACCTACTACTGTTTGGACATTCTGAAGGCCGAATGCTCTGATCTGTGGTTTCCTGCAAATGATTACCGATGCCTTAGTACCCCAACTAACAAGGCGGGAACTGCGCGAAATCCTTCCTGCCCCCTCTCCCCTCCTCATTCACAATCTTATGGCCAAGAGATCTGCTGATAACCCAAACCTTGAACGGTCCATCCTCTTATCAAGCAAGAGAATATCCGACAAGCGCCGCAGATCTGGATAGCAACACCCACTGCGAGCCTCTCGAAGCACTAATTGCGTTTCAAAGTGGAATAACCGAAATGGAATTATTTTTTATTTACAAACAACGGATTTGTAACAGCACCAGCCAATGGTCCAGAGCGGGGCTGCTGAAATGGAAAATTTGTGGCCCGTCTACTCATGGCGGCCCGCTGCAGTGGCCTGGGTGCCACTCGCCGTTCACTAGACAAGAGCTGATCGCGCCCGATCGCATCCCCGTCGGGCTGACTCAATAAACAGTGGACCAAACTGCTGTTAAGTTTTAATTCAAAATTTGAATAGACTATTAAAGAGATAACGACTTGATCTTCAGTTGATGTTT
>BLKR01011066.1:0-39751 GCA_011170035.1 Teleogryllus occipitalis
CGCCTCGCCCCGCCTCTCCCCGCCTCTCCCCGCCTCGCCCCGCCTCGCCCCGCCTCGCCCCGCCTCGCCCCGCCTCGCCCCGCCTCGCCCCGCGTCGCCCCGCCTCGCCCCGCCTCGCCCCGCCTCGCCCCGCCTCGCCCCGCCTCGCCCCGCCTCGCCCCGCCTCGCCCCGCCTCGCCCCGCCTCTCCCCGCCTCGCCTCGCGTCGCCCCGCCTCGCCCCGCCTCGCCTCGCCTCGCCCCGCCTCGCCCCGCCTCGCCCCGCCTCGCCCCGCCTCGCCCCGCCTCGCCGCCTCGCCCGCCTCGCCCCGCCTCGCCCGCCTCGCCCCGCCTCGCCCCGCCTCGCCCCACTCGCCCCACCCCGCCTCGCCCCACCCCGCCTCGCCCGGCCTTGTCCCGCTCCCCCGCTTCGCCTCGCCGCCTTCCTCCCCGCCTCGCCCAGCTTCGCGTCGCACCGTCTCCGCCCCGCCCCCATTTCGCTCCGCTCCTCTCGGCCCCGTTGCATCCCCGCCACGCTCTACTCTGCCCCCTTCTCTCCCTCTCGTTTCGCCCCGCCTCGACGCCCCTGCTTCACCCCAGCGACGCTGCGCGATTATCATTTCAAGCCGCCCTCGCCCGCCTATCCTCGCCGGATTCCTCGCCGATTCCATCCTGTCGACGCCAGCGCGCCCCTGTATCCGTCTGCCTCGCCCGCGCCGGGGATTGAACTCGGTTCCGACTTGCGTTCGGGAGGGCGCAAGCACCTATTGTACCGGAGGTAATACTATTGCGTATTCAGGACGTCCCGTTGGAGGACGGAATGGTGATAGAACGGAAAGGAATAATACCAACACCTCGTTTATAAGGAGAAAGAATGCATTATATGCTGTGGAATCAACAGAAATAATAGATAATTTTAATTATATTAGCATCAAATGTGGTACATAACCACAAGGTGGTGTACGTTAATTAATTTAGTATTTGTAGAGTTTTAACGAGGAGTGTAGAAGTAAATTGATGCAATACGTATATTTTACTTGGTAATGATAATATTTTTAAACGTGAAACATTGTGTACAAGACAATTGAAATTTTAAGAAAAGGAGAATATGAAAACACACACGCCCTGCTTCTGAGTATGAGTAGTAAATGTACCGCAATGGTGACATGACTTGTGAGTTCGTAGATGCATGCAAGTGAAAGAATTGCAGGCAAATTAACCGAGATTTTCTGAATTGAAATTATTTACAGAACAAGAAGTACGCAAGCAAATCTCCATTTATATAAATATATATTTTCCTTATTCTATGGTTTTTGAGCTTTCATAAACGTTCGAAAAAATGCTCGGGGAACAGCCATTTATACTAACAAGTGGAATACTGGAGCCACTGCTCGCTTCTTCAATTAGCTGTGGCGAGATCTTTCAACTAAATGAGACCCTAGACGCCGGAAAACGGAGGAAAAAGCACACTTCAGAAAATCCTACCGCGGAAGTCTTACGACCCGGGAAGAGGAACGACACCCCATCGTCAGCATTAACGATAAAGAGATGGTAATGGGCCGGCTCGCTCCCTGCGCGGATAATTGGCAAGATCACATTTTTTATAACGGCAATTCCAGTGTGAAGATTTTCATCAGTTGTTGATTGGGTGAGCAAGTTCGTAGTTAAAAATATTATAGAAATATAAACCACAAATTTAACTAAAAACGTTTATTAAAAAATAAATCATCCATTTCTACGAATATTAGGCCGGAATTATACGCCGTCTGAAAAGTATACTATAATTTTGTTCGGTTTTTATTACCTGGCAGTTTACGTAAATCAGCTGTTGACGGTTTCGTCCAATGGAGGCTTAAACTTCACCGCAGTGACGTCACTGTGTGACTATACTTTTGTTCGGTTTTTGTTACCTGGCAGTTTACGTAAATCAGCTGTTGACGGTTTCGTCCAATTGGAGGCTTAAACGTCACCACAGTGACGTTTAAACTCTCGATTAGATGACACCATAACAGCTGATTTACGTCAACTGCCAGGTACGAAACACCCGCGTATAGCGAAGGCTGTGCCAATGGGTGTCTCTCCCCACCCCCAGAGCGCCGCTCGGCGGAAGTAAGGCTACGCGCCGAGAAGGGGTACTTCCTAGAACATTACAGTACGAAAATATTCTGTTTCTAAATGAAACAACTGTTTAAATAAGAATTAGGAAACTGAAGTATTTTATAAAATCCACCAACTCTTCATGACCACAAGTGTTAGGTATCGGATTTCGATGAGTAGAGAAATTTTATAAACAATTGCAATTAGAATGTACCGACAACTAGCCAGAGAGATTTAGTATAAAGAGAGGTTCAAAAACTAATTTTGAAATTTTAATAAATCTTAGTTTCAGTTCATCATAGTTTTATGTAAAAGAAGTAGATTTCTCCTTTCCCTTATTCGATACAAAATGCAACACTTTTCGGAAATAAAATATTTAGAATTAATGAAGTTCAATTTCGTAGATTCGTATAAAGGATTTGCGCGGAAGTTATTTTAAATCAGTACTTACCCATCAGCAAACAGTTTCACAGAAGACGTCAAGTCATGGGAGCAATCGGCCTGGCTCAAGAAAACTCACCCGCAAGTGGTCCTGAAATTGAAAAGATATGGTAAGATAAAACAACGAAACAAAGAGACACAATAAAAAGGAAGAGAGTCAGAGAAGCAGAGACTTATTGAAGATATACTTATTGAAGATATACTTATTGAAGATATACTTATTGAAGATATACTTATTGAAGATATACTTATTGAAGATATACTTATTGAAGATATACTTATTGAAGATATACTTATTGAAGATATACTTATTGAAGATTGAAACAATATGTAATCAAATGTATTAAACCTTGATGTCAAATTGCTAAATGATGCCATTGCCCCGTTTATATTCTTGTCAATACTATTATATTCTTGTCTAGATAGATAGCTAGGTCGAGTTTATCCACTTTCTGGAGGAGAATTCTAGCTGCTCTGATCAATAGTTTTCCGTGTTTTTTCCGATTAAAACCAGGCAAATACCGGAGCAGTACCCTAACAAATGGACCGCGAACCGCGCGCGATCTTTCCTTCCTCTTCCTTGTCCTATCCTTACCCATTACACACATACGTACTCTAACGTGCACAACACTGCCACACATGCCGGGAGACCGATCGGGGACTTGGAACTTGTTCCGGTTGGGGCGGTGCCCCGCTGGTGGGAGATACCTAGTAGTTGGTAACCTTGCTGGATGATGACCTTGTCAGCGCCGGATCTCGCCATCCAGTAGGGGAAGGTCACCGCCACCTCCCAATGAAAAACCATGCACTGCACTTACGGGACCAATGACCTGAGTAGTTGACGCCCGGAATCATTCAATCAATCAATCATCACGAAAAATATTACATTACTTGTCTCTTCTTGCGAATAGAAAATCTTTTGTCGTGCGGCGTTACTAGTACCGGGATTTGAGTTAAAATTTAACTTCAAAGCGAACTTCTTGAAAAGGCGAGTTCTTTGAGCGTGGAAGCACACAGTACATTAATCGCAATTTTTTATTCATAAAATATTAAAAAAATACTACATTACTACATATAACCTCTTCAAGCAATTTTTGTTGTTTAGCAGTCATATTTAATAATATTATTGGTTAGTCATGAAGATTTTTTTATAGAAATATCACTGTGAAATTATGTTAAAAAATATTACAGAGTACGGATTTACATAGTGAAATGACATTATTTATTGTATAATAAACAAACGTTTTTCAATAAATTATGGAAAATATAATACAGAAAATAAGTAGCACATCTGGATGCAGTGGCATGCAGTTGCCTGAAAACAGAATATGTAAAAATAAAACACTTCATTGACTTAGATATTGCTTACCCACCTTTTGTTAAGTTCTTTACTTTATGCGGGTCATTCTGTTTGGAGAGAAATTCTAAAAATTAGTACGTTTCCATCGGTGACCAATAAAACAGGCAGTGAATCAGAAATATATTTCTCGCGATTCCGTTTCGTTTATACTGTCGACGAATTTTATTTATAAAGGAATAAATAACCTGATGGACGAGGAGATATATTCCTAGAATGCATTTGGCCTCTTCATAATAAATTCTGTGATTTTTACGGAAAGGCTTGAAATTAACGAAAGTGTTTAAGTTATCTATAATACTAATTTTGAATGTGCGCATAAATTCAATGGAAGCTCCGCGACCTCCAGGGACATGAAAGGGTCTGTGGTTTTGTTACAGTCCCAGAACCTCAGATAAATTAAAAAAATAAAATAAAATAAACAGCTCCTATTTTGACTGAAATCTAAAAATATTTCAGTGGGCTACGACTAAATTCTCATACTTTATGTAGCACTGCTTTGAACGCAGCTGACGCCATGTCACAGCAAAATTCCAAGAATGGAGCCGCACACCATGAAGTATTTGCTATTCACATGCTGTTTTATGGAATAGCTACTTTTATATTCTCGGGATGTAAATAACTGTTGTACTGTATATCCGAATATACTACGTTTCTGCGGCATTCATGTGTTTTGTTAAATTATTTGTTTTATTGTAGTCTTAAATGTGTGTATTTTATTTAATGCCCTTAGGATGTGCGTGCTACGCTTTTAAAAAACATTTTATGTGGTTTTGTTCAGTAACATTTTTGCTGCTGCAGGCTAGTAGTTTGAACTACAAACTGCGATCACGAAGGTCGGTGTTTCATCAATATTGCGGTCTTTAGCTGCAAAGTATAGTAAGCTGACACATTTATAAACTGGTGAAAATTATGACGAGATCAATAGCTACAGATTAGGCAATGTTAATATTTATTCAAAAGTTACATAAAGCTGCTTTTCGAATAGAATCTACGGATTTGTATTGAAAGCTGCGGAGAGGAGGCATAATCAGGTTTCATGAGATTTTTACAAGTGCTTTGTATTAATTATCTCAGTTGCTGCTATTAAATAGTAGTTTATGTAACAAGGGCGCGAAACAGATGATTCACGCACGAGTCGAGTTCAGTGTCGTATCTAGGGGGGCAGGGGGGGGGCGGTGTGTCCCAGGTGACACCATTTTAGGGTTACACGGATTATAAAATGTTATAGTTCTAATTATATAATTTTAATGTTTTATTTAAAAATTATATATATAACATATTAATTAATAGTTAAACAATTAAATCATATATACTAAGAAAGCAAAGAAAAATAATGCAAAGTAAAACGCGAAAACGAGAAGCAGTAAGCGGTGAGCCCCAACTCTTCAGTGGTCCAAGAGTCTCGATTTCGGCGATTACTTTATCTTATCGTTAATCTTGATAAAATAATCTACAAATTATCTTTAATATCGAGCAAATATACTTGTATTTTTATTGAGTAATGTATAAACGATTCAGATATAAATATTTTTATCTGTCGGAGAAGGTTGGTAACGTTACCGCAGTGCACATGCTAGAATAAAAACGGTAGTTACGATTCTTTAAACATTAAGTTCACAGCGTGTAAAGCGTCTTCCTTATGGTCCACATATTCAACATTAAAGGCAATGTGTAAATGTGTTCGTTTAAGAGGACATCGCGACGTTTTTCGCCGATAATGGTGGTGGTATTACTGCACTTACATGTCACGGAGGTCTTCAAATGTAGCTGAATTTTACATTGAAGAATCAATGAATAATAAGATTTACATTGCAACAAGATATTGGTTATTGCAGAAACTAAGACAAAACAAGCACTTTGGAATTAAATACATCTTCTGGAGTGTCTTTGACAAATTTATCCAACTGTACTATTAGTAGTCATATTCATAAAAACTAATTAGATGTTCTTTGTTTTTTTAGGTTAAATATTACCGAATAACAGGAACACATAATTTTAAAGTAGTAAAGTTAATAAATTTGATTTTAAATGGGCAAGTTTTTCCACAATATATTTGATTTTACTGCGAACACAGAATCTATTTACATGGTACCACTGCCTTCGTTATACTCCATAACTAATGATAAATGGGGGCTGTGACTATTATGTCAGTGATGACTCATATTTCGTGCAGAAATAGCGATGACGTAATGATTCGTGCCATAATATGCCATACTATGAACGATTTTGCTAATGGAAAAGGGTTGTTTATAATGCTGGTTTATAATACAAAAAAAATGTTCAATTCAAGATTTCCGCATATCTGAAGCAGCATCCTCAGCTTTCATTAATAATAAATTAAAAATACTATGTACTCATTACCTTTGTACCGGGAGCCGTGGCTCAGTACATCAACCGCTGCACTGCAGTGCATTTGACCGGAAGGTCCTAGGTTCGAGTCCTGACGGCGTCAGGATTTTCGACACTAGCTTTTCAGCTAGGTTGAATTTAGTCGCTTTCTGGAGGAGAATTCTAGCGGCCGGCTGCTCTGATCGGTAGTTTTACGTGGTTTCTCCGCTCGATACCAGGCGAATGCCACAGCAATATCATAACAAACGGGCCACGGATCGCGCTCGATCTTTCCTTCCTCGTCCTTGTACTATCCTCACCTCTTACACACACATACATGCACTAAACTACTACGCATGCCGGGAGACCGGTCGGAGACGTCTTCCGGCTGGGGCGGTACCCCACTGGTGGGAGATACCGGGTTGGAGAAACCCCGCTAGTTGACGGTAGGTTGGCGTCGGATCTCGCCATCGAACGGGGGAAGGCCGCCGCCACCTCCCGGTAAAAAACATGCACTACACTTATAGGACTAATGGCCGCTGTAATTAACGCACCCGGCATAACTAACAATCAATGATTCATCAATCTCAAGATGAATCGCTCGTCCGCCTACAAAGGGAGCCCGTTCGTCTGTTTGCAAGTCTTTCCGACGAAGTCAGGGGAGGTAGGTATCGGGGTACAGCGGGGCTACGCTGCAAACGACAGGAATAAATGCCCGCTTTACATCATCTAAAAAATGTTTAAAGCTGCCAGCGGACGCGTAAACGGACCCATTAATTACAAAGCAAACGTAAACGAACAAGCGCAAAGCTCTTCAGCGCCCGGCGAAATTCACAGGAAAGAGCAACAACCACGCTCGCTGTCAGTAGCTGGGACATGCACGCTCGGGAATGCCCGCGCCGCCCAGCCGTTGCTGTTGGCTAACAGTTCGTGCCATCAAAGCATCGAGTTCGGTACAAAAGTCGTTTGAAAGCTACCTGACTTGCAAGGGCTTTGATGTCCTTGATTAGCTTGTCGGGAACGTAAGTTTCTGGGTAATGCAAAGTTCGATAGAAAGTCCACTCGTGCCATTTTTTTAAACGTGCACATCGTACGCGATGCTTCGTCATTTCTTTAAATTATTTTATTTCATTAATAACGGTGAAAGCACACATGTTCGCCGCGTGAGATAGAATTTATTGTTTTTTGTAGAAAAAATTCCGGGAAATTGAGGTGAAATAAATGGTTTTGAATTCGTGTAGAGGAAAATGATATAGTACTTTTAATACACCTTTGTATTAAAGTATTAATATTTCTTTTCTCTCAGGTTAGTTTGAGTGTACGGGTATTCATTTTTTATGATAAATTACAGTTGGAAATTGTGGCACATGATGTATAAGTTTTCCGGAACTTTTTAATGAGAATCTCGTGGTTGGAATGTACTTAAAATTGCGGAAGTAAGTTGAAAAGGGTTGTGTTATAATTTTGTTTACGCATTTCCGTCGAGCTGAGTACCTGACGATGTAACATCGTCCACTGATCTGTATACTTGTTCACATTTTATGGAATGATAAAGAATATTCCTTGATGTGTGAAATGCAAGAATTATACTTGAAAAGGACATGACAACACACGTAGAAAATATAGCAGGAGTTCTAGATACATGTACGAAATTATCAAACAAACATCCTGAATTAAACACTAGTTTGATTACGTTAAATATTTAGGTGTTTTCTTGACTTTGAATTAAAATATTTTTAAAAATATAAATTATTTCTGGAGGAAGTAATAAAGCCATATTTAACTTGTTTATCAAAGAAACTTGATAGAAACAATAGCAATGTTTTAAAGAAAATATCAATTGCAACTTTGTTCGGGATTGTTAATATAGATAACTTTTGAAGAAATTCGTACGCCTTAATGTGTTAATACTATTCTTTAAATTTGTGTTTCAATTACTTTCAATCCGCATTATTAAAATATTGAAAAACGCTTTTTAGGAAATGAAGTGGAACAGATAAAACCGTTTATTAAAATTCCACAAATGTGAATGTACGATACACAACAGCGGGGACCTCCGCATCGAAAGAACAAGGCTGCTTTGCTGATCGCGACTTTCTTCCCGCTGACTCAGTTCTCGCATTTCCTCTAGAGAGCTGTTGGCGTCGGCGACGCCCACCTGCTGATTACGGACCGTCCGTACCTGCTCCCCAGCCCCCTCCCTCCACACCTCTCCGGCGAGCGCTCCTTCTCCGCCCGTTGGTTGGTTGGTTCCTTCGTTTGTTTGTTGCGCCGGCGAGAGGTGGCGTCTTAATACGGGCGCGTCGGGCGCCTTATCTGGCGCTGAACCGTAATGGAGGCGGCCGAATAAGAATCTGATAAGAAAGAACGCGAGACCCCGGCGGAATTTAAGGGGCGAGGCGTTGGCGCCCGCGCTGGCGCGGGGCTGCGTTAACGCGGGATTTAACGCAGCTAATCTGGAGGCGCTAATACAGGTGGAGGCGCGCGCTCGCTCGCTCGCTGGCGCGTGCGCGCGTGTGCGCTCGGAAGGCGAGAGGCGCGAGGCGGGGGTGGGCCGAGTTAATATTGCAGCAGAGAGCGGGGGCGGCCGAGGCGAAGCGAGGGAGAGACGAGGACGGCGAGGCCGGTCCGGTCGGGCAGCTTGCGAGCGAGGACGTGACACGGAGCAGATGCGAGTAAACGGCCGAACGTAATAGACACACCACGGTACGGGGATAACGTGTGGTTAAATTAGGGATGGCAAAAAATGTCGATGTTTTTCATCAGAAACATCGATATATTAACATCAACATTTTGCTTTCGATATTTTCTTCATATCGGTAGGAGTTTTTTGTTGCAAAAATATCGATTTTTTTAATTTTTCTTTTTTTTCCTTTCTTTTAAATAAAGAGGTTTATGTACGTTGTAGAGTAGCTGCAATTCACAGCGGTATCGTTATTTTGCGTCATCCTCTTTATCACGCTGTACATTTCGCCTGGGCAATCTGAGGGGAATTTTAGGTGGTTTTACTTCGATGATGTATGAATGAAAGTGACTAAAGGGTAAAGTAGCGAAACACGATGTTATTTATTGTTAATTTTATTCTTTACATTCGAAAATAATTATTATTAACATACTACTAAAATACTGGTAACCAAGCAATAAAATATATCCCTATTACGTTCTGTAATTAAAAATGGATAGGAAAATGGCATGTTTATTAGTCTATAATTAAAACATCGATGGTTTAAACATCGATGTTTTTTGTCGATGTTTTCATCGACATCGAAAACCCTTTAGCGATGTATCGAAACATCGATGTTTTGGTAAAATTTGCCATCATTAGGTTGAATGTAAAAGACGTGGACGAAAATATGTTACACAGTAAACGCAAGAATTATAAATAGATAATACGAATTAAAACCGAAGTTTGGTGTGGCTACATCTAATGTGCCCAAAGAAGGAAAAGGATAGCGATAAATAAGTTAGAGGAATTAGACGTGAGTTGAATTGACATACATTTTTGCATGAGTTTTGCATGAAAGTACAAGTAAACCTCTAAGGGATAATTTAGTGGATGTTGGGATTAGGGAAGAGAAATTGTAAACATGTGATGCGTTAATGAAGTTTAATATGGAACGATGAGTAGAGAATAGCACTGAGTTGTCCAACTGACGGCCGGCGATGCCATTTATTGTGGCCCGCGAAAAGTTATTAGTCGAAAGTGGAAGTTTTCATCCAAGTCCAGCGAGAATATTGTGCGCCCAGCGCACGCACCCTTCTGGGAGCAGCTCTTTAATTTAAAAAGAGGTTAATTTTAGATTTAAAGATTTTTTTCTGGTAAATTCAGAAATTCAAAATTATCCCAATGTGTTTCACAGCGTTACGCATGCTACGGCCTGATATCTCGCGTGGTTGCATTTCCTCTCTCCCCTATCAGAGCACCCGGGCAAAGGGCTAAGATCAGCAATAGGGGGAAGCTAGACGTGGATCGCCCGAGTAATGAAAATATGGCCCACCACCATATTCATGGTTTTAATTATGGCCCTTGAAGCTTTACAAGTTGAAAACTCCTGGAATAGGACATAATACTCCTCTAAGGAAAGTTTAACTAAAGTAAAGGGCAGTGCAATTTACTGCAAGAGGAAACCAAGAAGTGAAGCAATTACAGAGAGGTGCGGAAGCCTTAAGAGAAGGAGACTGGCAAAACATGTTCGTTCTGCACTTAGATACAAATGAACAAGCTCGTGTGAATGAACGGAGAAGTGAGGGTGATGAGAGAGAATGTGATTGGTTTGGGGAAAGGGGCTTGAAGGGGTATGGAGAAATTTGTTTGCGACAAGACTGAGATACGCTAAGGACGCAGGCGGTAGACTGGAAAACATGGATAAGGGGACCTTTTTGTCGAAAGACATTGTAAAGAAGTTTTGCAGAATGGGACGTTGCAGAATTTTTTTAAAATTATGTTTTATTATTTTATTGTTTTTGTACATAGATCAGTTCCTATAAAACTATACATATGTAGTGATAGCTTAACTCATAACACTTAACCTAACTTAACTCTAATACAGTGGTTGAGGAAACCATGATGGCACCTCGTAGATATTATTCTAGGTCTGAAAAAATTTACAAAATATGTGGAATGTATATTTATTTTTGATGCGAGTGGGATGAGTGGGGTTTTTACAGAGGTTGAACGAGGATAATGTTTGAATATGGTGAATATTAGAGAAGAACTTTTGGGGTAGGTAAGTAATGTGGTAAATGATGAGGTCGAGGTTGAATTCATTATGTAATTGATTTGATATGAACCAGGGTGCATTAGTGATGGTACGTAGGAATTGGTTCTGTACTATTTGAATTTTGTTGATCTTTGTTTTTGCAGCATTAATCCATACTGGACAGGCATAGAGAAGAGTCGGTCTGATTATTGTTTTGTAGAGTATTGTTGCTGTTTTGTATGGAAGGTATTTATTTCTGTTAATTAGTGATTTTAGTTCATGAAGTTTGTTTTTAGTTCGAATTATTTTCGTGTCTATGTGTTGTTTCCAATTCAATCTGGTGACGGTGCAGAATTGATGAACGCACAAGAAGGCGTGAGATTGTCTTGAGGTCATCTGCACCTTCAGGGTTTTCATAAGAGGCGCGAATACGGTGCGAGAGCAGCGAAGTAATAATGAGGGAACATGAAATGTTGCGGTGACCAGGATATTCAAGGAGAAAAAGGAGGTAAGTTGAAAATATTTTGCAGAGTGTATTTGTATTAAAACGGCGGAGTTTATTTAAGTTAAGATACATGAAAAATATTATTAATTTGACTCAAGTTTATGAAATATTAGCAGGTACAGTAGAGTCGTAGTCCAAATCCTAGATTCCGTCATGATAAAAAAAGCATGAAGTACGCTATGTCATCAGACGAACGAACAAGCGGCGATAATCAAGAGCTGACACTTGACGGGTTGACAACACTGCGTCAAAGGTCAGGTGTGCGGCGGTCGGTGCCAGTGTCAGTCTGTCTGCTATATTGTTGTGACCGGTTAAAATCCATGCGTTTCGGTAATTTTAATAGTATCTGCATATTAAATTTGACTTCGTTAAACATTGTACTTAAAAATTCCGTTATGTGCAGTAAACTCTCATTGACACGCACTCGCTTAACACAAATTTCGCCTTAACACTAACAAAACATCGGTCCCGGCAAGGGATTATAGTAATACGGGCATTTATAATACTCGGATAACACGAATTTTTATAACACGAACTCCGATTATTTCGATCCTTTGGGATTCGTGTTAATGAGATTTTACTGTGTTTTCCTTTTTCGTGTAATCCGAGTCTTTTGTAATCCGAAGTACCATCAGCCCCAATTTATCTTGGATTATCATGACTCTACTGTACATTACAAATGTTCGATTTTTATGTGAAAATTGGTAGGTATTTTTGGTTTAATTTTTTTAATTAAAAAAACTATTATTGCTTTATATTTAGGTTTTTGTAACGAGGCACGTGAGGGACTTTTCTTCGCGATGGAATATGGCACGGCTTTTCGCGTCTTTTTCGGTTGTGTCGCTAGATGCCGCTTGATCTGCAGCACTGCTTGATACGGTCGCGATCATGCCACATCTGGCAGCACGAAGAAGAAAGACGCAAAATGGCGTGCCATTTTCCATCGTGAAGCCAAGCCCTCACGCGCCATGTGATGTAAACCCAAGAGTACTATTGTGTGCTACGAGGAGACGGAAGGAGTTTCGCGAAGTAAGCACGCGTGGGCAGTGGGCGAATTGGAACGGCAGAGAGACGAGGGTAGCGAGGGGATTGAAAGAGGAGGCGGGGTCGGGGATGGGCGCCGCGAGGCAGTGCGGCGGGGGGCTGGAGAGGGACTGGATGGGGAGGGGCCGGGAGGGACCGAGCGGGGGAGGGGGGAGGGGCGGAGTAAGGCAGAGAGGGCGGGGCGGGGATGGAGGAAGGGGGAGGAAGGGGAGGGGATGGAAGTGCGGGGAGTTAGGGGCGGGGAGGAAGGGGCGGATAGGAGGGGCGGGGAGGAAGTGCGGGGAGGAAGGGGCGGGGATGTAGAGGCGGGGAGGGAGGGGTGGGGAAGAGTGGGCGGGTTGGGGCAAGGAAGGGGCGGGGAGTGGAGGAATGGGAAGGGGCGGGGATGTCGGGGATGGGAGGGACGGGGAGGTAGGGGCGGGGAGGGATGTTGAGGAGGGAGGGCGGGATGGGGCGAGGAAAGGGCGGGGAGGGGAGGGATGGGGGTTAATATGGAGGGGAGGGCGGGGATTGACGGGGAGGGGAATGGCAGGGAGGGGCGGGGAGGGCGGGGTGGCGTGTGGTGGGACGGGCGCGCGTCGACGTCGCCGGGCGTCGCGACGACAGCGCCGGGGCATTGGCTGCGCAGGGGCTCCCCCTCGGGGGCGGGCGGCGCGGGGGTCGTGGACGGGGGCGGGGGCGGGGTCGGTCCGCAGATGCGCAGATAGGCGCCGTCAGCGGGTGATGGACGCGCGGTGACTAATTACCAGTGTATCTGGGCCCTGAGGGGGCGGGCGCGGGGCGGCGCGCGGGGGCCGCAGATTTAGTGGCGGCGGTTGAGGGACCCACGGGACCGCTGTGCGTTTGCACCACACAGAGAACGCCGCCCGAACGTCTTGTCTTGGGAGCAACTGAGTGCCATCGTCCGTTTCTAGAGACAACGTAGCGCTTAACGCAGCACTACAGTAGGGATTTGTTACCCTCCCACGAATCGTGAACAATGACAGTTACAAATAATTATTTTATCTACACTTTGCTCAGTTGCGGATAGTTAGAAAGGTTTTAAAGATATTAAATATCCTAGTTGTTATAAATTCCATACAGTAATTACCTCACGAATTGTGTGAATCGTTACAGACAAACGTTCTAAAATATATTTTGTGTTAGGAAATGTTACGCACCCTAAAGATTCCAGATACTTCAACGAGAATTTATAGGTATTACATACTTGCCATTACTATAAGCATGTTGCGAACTTGGTACAAGAAGGTCTAATTGCAAAACATTCGTTCAGTAAAATTATTCGACAACAAATTTAGCTCAATTTGATTACAAATGAAAATGGGCCCAGGCCTACGAACATCGCTAGCTGCCACATATCAGATAAATCTGACCCTAAATGCCACTTACAGAAAATACATTCTACATACAATGAAAAGAGCATGCTGTTCGTTTAGCGACAAGAAGCAAAATAATTAATTCATTGGTAATTAAAATAAATTTACTTGCTAATTATAAAAAATCGCTTGAATTATCGTCATTTAGAATTTTAAATTAGTTCCTGCGAAGAGAACACATTCCTCAATTTCAATTCTTAATTGTCTGAATACAGGCATGTAATAGCACTAATTCATGAGACTTGCATTCTACCGCTTACATTTGTTACCGTGACTTCTTCTGACAGTCGGAATTTATGGAGACAATCGCCCGAATCGACGGCACGTATTCAGTGCGTCTCTTACGTGTTCTTTGTTACGATTCCTGGGTTGTAATTAATGGTTCTCGAATTCAACGAGGAACTCAGAGAAGGAAATATCGTTCAGGAGAAAATTCGCGCAGTACTAATGGTTGAGTGTTCGTGTGCAAGAAACAAGTAGAAACAGTAATGTAGTGAGCCGTGAATAGGAGAGACAAGGTAGGGAGAAAATCCTTTGAAACGTTCTTTGGTAACATGAATTTTTTGAAAACATTTTTGAATATTTTTTATTTTTTTACTGAACACTTCTTACACAAAAGCACTATTACGTGGCTGGAATTTTAAAAAGGACTTGACCAAGTACCGCTTTGACGATATCGTATTCGTGTGCCTAAATTAGTTTGCTTTCTTGTGTGAATATCTTTTGCATTTTCTTAGTACCGTATATATAACGTGTAAACAACTGTATAGAAGGAAATTCATATCCACGTAAATCTTGAAAGTGGGCTAAGAAACACATTAGCAAGTCATGATGTATATTGTATGTATACTTCATCGAATAAAATGTAAATTTATTTTTAGATTTAGATTTAGATTTATTACTAATTCTGCAAATAAGTTCCAGAACTTGGTGGCAGAATACACTAACTAAACATTACAAAACTTAACAACTATACAAAATTTTACAAATTTTACACACTTTACAAATTAACATAAACATTTCACCGTGCAAGCTTCCATAGCACTCCACTTCACTTCACTTCACTTCACTTCACTTCACTTCACATCACTTCACATCACTTCATTTCACTTCATTTCACTTCACCTCGCCTCGTCTCACCTCACCATACTGCCAATCACATTTTAATGTGATTCTGACACACTCTTTTCCCTCAACTTCACATCACTGCACTACACGCCACTGCACATAATAATAATAATAATAATAATAATAATAATAATAATAATAATAATAATAATAATAATAATAGTAATAGTAATAGTAATAGTAATAGTAATAATAATAATAGTAATAATAATAATAGTTATAATATAACATACTTTACATAGGAGGTAATAAGACACATATAAACATCTAGGAATTTAATTTATTTTTAAATTTGCTGACATCATGAGGGAAGGGATCAAAGATTGTCACAGGCAAGTCATTCCAGTCTCTAATAGTTCGATTCGCGAATGAATATTTCCCAACGTCCGTTTTCTGAATTCTTGTCTGAATTTTGTGCATGTGATCCGCTCTGCCGAAATATGTAGGTTTCCCTAATCGACTTTGAATTTCTTTCCACGGTCGAAAGCCTGTGTACGCTTTATACATAGCATATTTGTTCATATTAATAATAAACGAAAGGTTTTAATAAACGAAATTGACATCTGGACTATGATTCGGTGACGTTTGACAATGAGATTTCCCAGATTTACTGGTTTGGGACACGACTCGCGGTTAGAGCTGAATCATTCACGTCGCACTTATCATCTATTCGTCAGCTAAACGAGAGATAATAAGAAGTTCAAGGAGAGGAAGCTTGAACAAGATACAAATAATCGCCTAGATTCTAGAATGTTCTTCATTTCTTGATTAAACTTGTGCTGGATTAGCAATTATGCAACATTACTTTGAGAGCATTGATATTTATTGGACGTTCATGAAATTGTGACTAATTTTCTGTCGAAATGACAATGGTGACTCCAGTTACGTGGCAACTATTCTCTCTAGAGAAATACTGAAAGATTTTCGATGATATTTTTCTTATTGGATCATTAAGAAGTCAGATTACTAATCTATATGTTTGATTTCCTCTTCTTATAGAAATTGAAATAAAAGAATGGACCCTCCGACCTTGTGAAGTGTATACAGTTTAGTTAGAAACTCAGAAACTTAAAGAAATAAAAAAAAAATATTTATTTCGAACATTCGAATAAATTGAAACTGTTATGCTGTATTTATTATACTATACCATGCAACTGCAGTAATCGCAAACACTGTTTTGTTATAGTACGTAATGTATTGCAGTTTTATTCCAGAGTATGTTATTTATCATATTTTTTATTTATCATGAAAATTATATGTCTGTATTATTCATTAATCGCAGATTAGTAAGGTATGGGCTTGAAGACTGTAAAAAAGAGACATGATATTTCACACCAGTTACGGAGGATATGGACAAGTATTTTTGTTTATGACGTATCATAGACAGGTTCCTTATCACATTATATTTTACTACAAAAAATAGTTTATTGAATTAAATCTCATTCGGACCACCTCTTCTATAGTTTAAATATGTCCATGTGCAAGGAAAGTCATTACAAAACGAAATTCTTTTTATTTTATGCATATTTATCACTATATTAAGATTACTGGTTGTTTGTGACAGTCGCGAATTAACGATGTGGAAATGAAATAATTCAACGTTTTGCAGATTAACAAATTGAATAAAATTCTTACAATGTATTCTAGTATTTCGTATTGTAATTAGGATCTGAAAAAAATGGCATGCATAAGAACTTCGATAAAAATTAATGGTGATAAATAATGGATGTGATTGAACGTGATGTGTATTGAACGTGAGGTATACGTGATGAATGACATCTTGAAAGATGCCAATCACACGTATATTTTCACTTCAAAACAGCGTAATTTAACGCAGTAAGGCGTAATTGTGCTCAAGTGGAAAACATTCTGGTTGCCAGATTTAGAGGCAGGAGATGTGCAAAAGGGATATCACCTATAATTTAAAGCTACGATCCAAGTTTTATGGTCTCCTAGCACCCCGAGCTCGGACATCGAGCACTCGGCTAGTGGGGGGTGGGTGGGGGGCAGCCTGGAGAGAGGGCGTGGAGGTGGCGAGGGGGCGAGGCGCGAGGCAAGGGTGTTGTACGAGGGAGGAGAGGTGACCTGGGGAGAGGGCGCGGAGGTGGCGAGGGGGCGGGGCGCGAGGCAAGTGGGGGGCGTAGGGTGTTGTACGGGGGAGGAGAAGTGACCTGGAGAGAGGGCGTGGAGGTGGCGAGGGGGCGTGGCGCCAGGCAAGTGGGGGGGCATAGGGTGTTGTACGGGGGTGGAGAAGTGACTTGGGGAGAGAGCGCGGAGGCGGCGAGGGGATAGGGCGCGAGGCAAGTGGGGGGGGGGCGTAGGGTGTTGTAAGGCCTGCGGCGACCTGCTCGCGGCGGCGCTGGCGCTCACACGCGCCGGAAATGGAATTGTCCGGGAAAGAATGTGCGCGCTATTATCTGGCCGGGCCCCATTTCCGGGCGCCCCAGCACCGTTGCCGCCGGCCCCCGGAACCCTTCCTCCCCCCCCGCTATCGCCCCCGCCGCCAGCGCACTCCTGCGGCCGCTCAGGGCCACCCCCCACCCCACCCCCTTCGCCGCCGCACGTTCCTCCTCCAGAATCGACTCTTTTCTCCGCCCCGGGCGCCGGACAGGATTAGCACACCAGAATGCGCTCTGAGCGCTGCATTGCGCGGCCGGCGCGAGAGTTACGGTACGGTACGGTACTACCGGACTACTGCGAGCGAAATCGTCCACACTTCATCCGAAATGCGAATGTGCGAATCCTGAACATTATTTTAAGTATACCGCACCTTATGGGAGCTACCTCTACCGTTGTCTTTTATTTTGAGCTTTTTGAAATCCCAATAATATGAAATTCTGTCCTTAATAATTGTTCTATAAGACAATTACACAAACCACCAACTTCTGGATCATTAACACACTCCATTTTCACAAAATCTTGAGAGAAGCGTAACTTACGAACGACCAGAGAAGGGCTGTTCACCGCTATATTTTGCGGTGCCTACCGACCGTCCAGACGCGCATCTTCACCTCCGCCCGGCCTTGAAACAAACCCTACGTTATCGCGGCTGGCATGCGGTGCCGTCGCCTGGCTAGCAAATACTTTGGACAGAATTAACAACTGTTTGAAACTTCTCACTCTATCGCACTTCATAGCGCTTACGGATGCGGAAGACTGACAGGCTCTCGGTAGCAAAACAGTGTTATTTTTTCAGTTTTAAAGCTTTCAGAATCTCAATAACTTTTTAATGGATTACCAAACTTAAGAAATATTTATTGTACACATCGAACTACTAGAAATACTAGCGGTAACGCGGTGTATCGGAGAATTCGCCACTGCTGCAGATTCCGGACGATCGGCACGAAGGATGAAGGTGACCGAAATTGAACGAATCGCATGACTCGCTGAAATGACAAATTGTCACGAGTGCATTGTTGGATTCCACAGTTCAGTCGGTAGATCCTATGTTTCGATATCATAAAATTCCGGGTTCTGATCCCGGTGCGATAAAAAATGTTCCTATCTGTAACAATCCATTTTCTTGCATAGCGCAGGCATGCTATTAAACTATTTTGAGGAATGAACGGCCTCAGCTTATTAATTTTTTTATTTTTAACTGGCTGTCGTTTTGTTAGTACTCTCTTCAGTGCAATAATATTATATTAATATATGATAAGTTTAGTATTATTTATTAGCGGGTAGTTTGTAAGGTGTGCACAGTTCAGTACGTAATAATATATGTAGTGCATCATTCAAAGCTCAGCTTTGAACATGAAAATTGGAGTTTTGTACTAATGTAATATAGTATTGTATATCTGAAGTCGATCTTGTAATGACGAAATGTAAAAAAAATAAAAATATTGCTAAATCAGAGATAATCTGTGATTCATAGAACCATTTATTCATAAAAATGTTTACCTTCACAGAATCAGTAAAGAAATCATAATATGATGCTTTGTGAACATTCGTTCAACGGCTCTTTCATTCAACTTATCATCGTATCAAATTACTATTAATATGCGTCGATTGTTCAGATTACTCGTCACAATGGATCAATTTCTGATGAGAAACAGAGAAAAGTCCGGATTTTGAAATGGTTTGGAAGTGCCTATCTTTCAACATCTTTAACATGAGAGTGATCTTTGGACGAAGCAGACCCTGATAGCTACTATTCGCTGAATACAATAAAAGTTTTAAAAAATACATTCAATTGTATCTTCAAAATACTAAACTAGATATGTGAGATGTAAAATCGGATCTTTATTACGTATATTTTGACTTTTTTTAATCTAAGGGGGCTTATAGAAGGACATCACTTATATTAAAAAATAAATTATTTGTGAGAGTATGTATATCGTATATCTTTTATCAATGCGGTATCCACTTCAATCCGGGACCATATTTAAATAAGTGATTTGAATATTAAAACAATTCAGTAGTTATGCAATTTTTACTCGTCCAGTGCTTTGAATTTTTTGTTTTCACTTACATCTGTTTTCACTCCAAAATTTAGTAGTTCAAACAAAGAACATAAGAAAGTTTCCCATAAAGTGGTTAGGAAATCACTCTCAATTCAAACCGTTTTGTCATTTAAATCATACAAAATATGCACGAATATGCACGAATATGCATAGGCAGTGAGGAAGTGCTGCCTCTGTAATTCTTTGTTTCATTTTTATACATTTCATCTTCACACCAAATAAGGTGTTTAATTGCATCATGCATGGGAGAGAGAAATATTCATCCAGAAGACTGGATTTCCATCATAATTTCGATTTCTGTAAATCCGAGTCAACCCGTGAGTTCAGCCGTGGAAAACGCAGACGTAGTCATTATCTCATTGCTGTGGAGTCACGAGCCCCTGCCATCCGTATTGCCCGCTGCCCGGCGCAGATAGAGAGATGCTAGCCAGTGGCTGCCACCTGTTCACTGCGCCGGTTGAGGGGGAGGTCGGCGGCGGCAGCGGTGGGCGAAATTAATTCGTCCGTCGGTCGGACACGTGTCAATGGGCATCGGGGCGCGTCGAGGCGCGGGCGGCGCGGGCGGCAGGTGCGTGGGACGGCGTCGCACGCCGTCGCTCCGCGCTCACGACGGGTCAATCTGCGGACGCCCCGTCACCTCCGCCCTCCGCCCCCCTTGGCCCCCGCCCTCGCCTCGCGACCGTAGAGCTCTGCCCGCCGCCCTCCGCCCTCCGCCCTCCGTCCACCTCCCTCCGCCCACCGCCCTCCGCCCTCCGCCCTCCGCCCTCCGCCCTCCGCCCTCCGCCCTCCGCCCTCCGCCCTCCGCCCTCCGCCCTCCGCCCTCCGCCCTCCGCCCTCCGCCTTCCGCCCTCCGCCCTCCGCCCTCCGCCCTCCGCCCTCCGCCCTCCGCCCTCCGCCCTCCGCCCTCCGCCCTCCGCCCTCCGCCCTCCGCCCTCCGCCCTCCGCCATCCGCCCTCCGCCCTCCGCCCTCCGCCCTCCGCCCTCCGCCCTCCGCCCTCCGCCCTCCGCCCTCCGCCCTCCGCCCTCCGCCCTCCGCCCTCCGCCCTCCGCCCTCCGCCCTCCGCCCTCCGCCCTCCGCCCTCCGCCCTCCGCCCTCCGCCCTCCGCCGTCCGCCCTCCGCCCTCCGCCCTCCGCCCTCCGCCCTCCGCCCTCCGCCCTCCGCCCTCCGCCCTCCGCCCTCCGCCCTCCGCCCTCCGCCCTCCGCCCTCCGCCCTCCGCCCTCCGCCCTCCGCCCTCCGCCCTCCGCCCTCCGCCCTCCGCCCTCCGCCCTCCGTCCTCTGTCCCCCGCCCCCCGCAGAGTTCTGCAGCACATGCGGCGCGGCGCCCCGTGGGGGCCAGCTCCGAGGCGACAGCGTTTCATCTGAAGCGTCGTTCACGAGAACGTTCCAGAATTCGTGACACAACACTGGCGGAAGTTTCGACTAAATAGCTGGGTCGGGTTTGTCAACTGGAGAGGAATTCTTGGGGCCTGTTCTGGTAGGTGGTTTTCATTGGTTTATTCCATCAATACGTGAAGAATGCTGGGGCGGTGCATTAATAAACGGGCCGCAGACTCCGCGCGATATTTCTTTGTTAATGTATCTTCATTCCTTCCTTACACTCACGCATACATGCAGTACGCTACCACACGTGTCGGGGGATCTATCGGTAGCTTTGAGCTTGTCCCAGCTCGGTCCCTGACTCCCTCTCTCTCTCTCCCTCTCTCTCACTCATCCTCTCTCTCACTCACCCTCTCTCTCTCACTCACCCTCTCTCTCACTCACCCTCTCTCTCACTCACCCTCTTTCTCACTCACCCTCTTTCTCACTCACCCTCTCTCTCTCACTCACCCTCTCTCTCACTCACCCTCTCTCTCACTCACCCTCTCTCTCACTCACCCTCTCTCTCACTCACCCTCTCTCTCACTCACCCTCTCTCTCTCACTCACCCTCTCTCTCTCACTCACCCTCTCTCTCTCACTCACCCTCCCTCTCTCTCTCACTCACTCACCCTCAATTTGCCTATATCAATTTGCCCTGGGTAAGCTTCAACAATTTGTATTAATAATAAACGAGTAAAATTTAATTATTTCTGATACATTTCTATAAAAATAATTTTCAGTACTTGGAAAAGACGAGAAATATCATCGTCGAAACGTTGGACAATCTGAGCAAATGAAAATATAATGATCTTTTTGAAAATAAACTGTAGTAGATTTAATGGGGTTAATTTAATAATAAGCTGTCTTTAAATTGTGAGATGAGCGTTTGTAAGAACGCTTAAGAATGAGTAAACACAGCGAATATTCCTTTAAAGATATTCTAATGTTATAATATTTTATGTCAATGAGATCATTATGCATTAACTTCATAAACTCTCATTATTTTTATCAAGTAGAGCAGAGGCAACGTATACATTGAAAAATATGGTATAGACATTTATCTCACGTACATATGACAGTTCCAGTTCCATTGTTTAAAAAGTATTTTAACAAATAATACATTAATATTAATACACATATTCAAAAGATGAATTTATTTCCAGTAATTCAATGAAGTTTATAATATAAACCTTGTTTTCACATAAATGAAAATCGCAATTGTTCCTGTGACGTAACGCAATACCCATTGACATGCGACCCATAACCTCTAGCATGTGCTATAAACTGCGACGTAGTGCCATAACGGTTCCCCGGCGAGGATTAGGAGTACGTTACTGTGACGATCTCCTCTCCATTCTACATCTTGCTATAGCTGAGGTGTATGTTGCGTCATTCAAGCACAATCCATCTTTTATGCGTTTATTTCAGGGCACTAAACCTTGGCGCAGAATATCATAGTGACTTACATCTGAACTAAGATCACAATTGTCAATATCAGAACATTAATCACAGTATCTCTATTTCTGAATTAAGCTTTTAGTTCACATATTACACTTAATTAAAGACATGTTGTTTGAGACAATGAGAAGCAATAAAAGCACAGCAATTACAATTTGAATCTTGAATTTTGAAAATATTTTTACTTTACTTGTATTAATGTTCTTAATAAAACTCAGATTTTTTAAAGTTATTCATTAAAGTCATTGTACTTTTATCGTAATTACAGTGGTCTAATAAAAAGCAGTATATAGTAATTGAGGAGCAACTAACCAAAACGCATATTGTACCCTGGTGGAAAAAATTGAGTTTGATATGAAATCGTGTAGGTTTCAGATCGCTCTTGACGCTCCTACTTTAAGATTTCTTTAAAACGCATTTAATTTAATATGTTAAAATGCGTTTCGAAGAAATCTGAAAGCAGGATCGTAAAAAAATTATTAAAAACT
This sequence comes from Teleogryllus occipitalis, assembly GCA_011170035.1. Taxonomy (NCBI): domain Eukaryota; kingdom Metazoa; phylum Arthropoda; class Insecta; order Orthoptera; family Gryllidae; genus Teleogryllus; species Teleogryllus occipitalis. The sequence goes on from BLKR01011066.1 coordinate 22,726, forward strand.
TCTCGATTTCATATCAAATTCCATTTTTTCCACCAGCTGGCAATATGCGTCTTGTTTAGTTGCTTCTCTATTATTACTTTTAGTTTGTTTACGGGACAGACTGACAAATGGAAGGACCTTTTGAAAAAAAACGAAGAAAAAAAAACACTTTTTCCATGTGTCAGGGAACTCCAAAACCTGTATATCCGTTGAATCTCGAAATCGATTTTCCGCAACATTACATAACTTTCTCTATATTACGAATATTACTCCGTATATACGTATGTATAATCCAAAGTATAAATTCATATGAATTATACTTTGTCTTTAAACTATATGAACTTATCCTTCCATATTTTGAGTTTAAAAGAAATATGAAGAGATTTTACTGCCTTGTTAAGTACTGTGACTAATCACATAGTGCCGTTCACGTGAGGCAGGTACCATAGGATTTAAATGCCCGCCCGGTTCCCGCCAACCGGTGAACAACGCTACCTCGAGGGGTAATGAGTTCAGAGAGTATGCTTGGGCTTTTCTAACGAGACATCTGAGCGCAGTATCTCCAAGATGAAATATGGCGCAGCTTTCGCGTCTTTCTCGGTCGTGCCGCTGGAGTCGCTTGATCTGCAGCACTGCTTGATACGGTCTCGATCATGCGACATCTTGCGGCAGGACCGAGAAAGACGCAAAAAGTCGTGCCATATTCCATCGTGAAGATATTTGCCCTCAGATGCGACGTTAGAAAAACCCAAGCATAAACACTGACGATCTTTCGGAGTGGCGAGTGAATGGCGAGGAAACGGTTTGATTTTTGTCCAAAGAAGTGGTTGGTGATGGACTGCAGTGTAACAAGCACAGACGAGGTACTGAGCCTAGCGGTTGTCACAGGGCCTGTGCCCAACTAGTACCTAGATTAAGAGGGCAGCTTTTCGAGAGCCGGAGCACATCTAACCACTGGTGAGGTTATGTCGCGCAAGCTCTTTGAGGAACTAACGTAAGTAATAAACTGAATTTATATAGAAACCATATAAAAAGTTATACAAGTGACGAGAAGCTTTTACTGGAACTTGTTGAAGGTGAAGGGAGATTACTTCAGATATTTAAAATCGTCCTCTTCGACAAACCAACATGATAAGAGAAATAAATTGCTAGTTTCCTAATACTAAATATACTAAACTTATTATTGTTTTCCCTATTCAGATACGCTGGAAAACTTTTCATGTCTTTGCACAAGAAATCTTGGCTTACTTGAAGAGAGGGGTCAGGTTGTATCTTTGTTAGTTACCATTGTTCAAAAAGAAGTTTGTTGTTTTCATTTGCTATAGTAAAAAGGATATTTTTTACTTGTATAAATTGTACATCATTGAGGAAATATTATATGAGGAAATGATTGAAAGCATTTTGTGTAAATCTTTAATGTGTGAAAGACTGATAAAAACTCTTACCACTTCACACAACTTTTTCACTTGTATTATAAAATGTATAGTGTATTTAATCCTTTGGTGTGGAAGAGGTTGACAAAAACTCTTTATCATTTCACACACTTTCTTTAATGGTTTAATAGGTTATGTTTGTATTTTATTGAATAACTTGTGTGTTGCATTTCATGTAAATGTGATGAAATGGAAAAGTTGGCTATTGGTTGGCTTTGAATATTGGGTGCAATTGAATATTATAAATGCAACTGATAGTGAGCACAATATCTTTACTTGTTTAATAAGTTGTGTTGTGTTTTGTTTATCATATTCAAGAGAAGTGTAATGGAATTGCTGTGTTTAAGATGATGGGTTCAAATTGCACGTCCAAATTCATTTAGTAACCTTTCAATCCTCTTGATGTACGCCTTCTCTGCTAAGTTTATCGGATCAGTCGAGAAATATTAATCCTAAAACAGAGAATGGTTTCAGTACTACTATAATTATCTCACAAAGATAATTTGAATAAGATATATAGAACACGGTACAACTTACGGAAGTCGTTTAAACCGGCATTAGGCGCAGCTCGGGCGCGAGGGAAATCCACTGGGGGGGAGGTGTGATTAGGGGTTCATGGGGGGAATCTTTCTGAGTAGAAAGTAGTAATTATACGTTGGACAGACTCAAGGATGTTTTATGTTAACGGGAGGGCCGAAGGCCCGAGCATCGTCCTCAACTTAGACACGCTTAGCGAAGCGTCACAATTCCACGCTCTGAAAGAAATTAATAACACCGATTGTCGACGATTTACACACGACACGAAACAACAGCATTTCTCCCCCTGCCCGCCGCCACCACGCATCTCTAAGGCTGTACCGCATTCTCTACTTCAACCATTTATTTATTTATAATTTTCCTTGCATATTTATTCGACCATTGATCACTCTCCGTGTCAAAATAATTAATTTCATGAAAAGGCGTTAATTGAAATGTCTGCGCTTTGTGAAATAAAGTAGTACGCGTAGAGATTCTTTTGAAAAATTAATTTCATGAATCGTATTTAATCTTTAATAATGTTATGAAAATATACACATTCACATTAGAAAACAAGGTTTTCCTCTGTGTTTTGAGTATTATTCTCTCGTACTGCAGCCAACAAAAAAACAAAATTGGAAAATTTCCCTTGATTTTCATGCTTCGAAAACTAGACCGACTCGGACTTATATTTGCTATCCTTTATTAAAAACCAATTTATTTACTATGAAACAAATATAATTATGCGGAAATATTTTTTTTTTACTTTTTCGAAAAATTAGTAAAACATACATTATAATTACATTTACAATTCAATTTATGAAAGTAAGATATGATTCAAAATAATATTTTATTCACAAGTACATTTAGGGGCCGATGGCGTCGGGACAAGCTGATGGAGCTTCTTTTTTACGAGTGAGCAAAACAAAATGGCATTGTATTTTGCGAGTAGGAAAGGTGGCAACATGAGGCAAATAGGCTGAGTGGTGCAATCGTACGATGAAATAAAAACACTTTTAGAAAAGGGAGATACCTCAACATTAAAGAAAGTTGCAATTTATTCACAAATGATTTTATACATAATTGAAATAAAACTTTTATTTGCCTGTTTTTTGCCATAATCAAACGTTTCAATAACTTGACTTGTTGTCGTTTTCAAGTACCAGGGTTTATTTTTTATAAGTTGTATTCGTCAAATAATAAAGGTTCCGAGTGTATAAGAGAATATTTATTAGTTTAAAAATGATAATAATCTATGATTACATTGGTAAGAAAATGTTTACAGGTCAATCAATTCAGAATCAATTATTAAAAACATTTAATGAACTTTTCAATGAATTATAAATTACAGAATAATTTTTGAAAAGCTTGTTAAAGCATCCGACCTGTTATGTCGGAGATAACGATGTTCCTTGACCAGACAGTCACATATTTGAGTGACACCACCTATTTGTAATCACGATTTAATAAAAGGACGTTATTGTATAGATGTATGTATAAAATCACTTATACCACGTATGTCATACAATATATTTTACTCACTTTTTTAAAATTCAGGTATATAAATAACTTAATTGTATAATATGTTACGTTAAGATCAGAAGTAGCTGATGAGGTCAAACGGAAGTATTTTATTTTCTTTGCTGTACCCACAGTTTTATCTGAACATTTGAGCATCGTCTCACTTTTAGCATTAATGATAAAAAGTGAACTTTTACCAAACTGTGCATGCTGTAGGAGTAACAGCTTTTTGTCTAAAATCAGGTTTACATCACCAGAGAAAAACAACACAGTTTTACGAAGAGCAACGAAATGATGGTTCATAAAGCTAGTATGAATAGTTTTAATATCCATTTTGTTTTCTCCGAACCCTTTCTTGACGTCGTGTAAGAACAAGTGAGTCGTCCTCACTGCCTGTAGCAGATGCAGCCTGGTAGTTGCCGTGCTGCGAGTGCGACTACATACGGGGATCAGAACGGGTTTCAGGGGATTGTTTGCCTTTAGGGGCAATGATAGATAATATGCAAGTAGAATAAATAAATTTAATTGCTTGATAATTGAGTACAATTGATTTTGATTTATAAAAAGCCGGAGGACCATTGATAGTTTATGAAGTTAATGATTGCTCTTCTTTCTTGAAGTACACTTGGCAGCTTACTTACAGTTTGAAGCAAGGAAGGCAGCAACCCAAATCACTCGGCTGAGTGTGTCGCTGTCCGGGCTGAGGTAGGCTCCAGGTAGTTCGGTGGTGCGAACTGGCATGGGCGCGGACTCAGATGACCGGAGCTGGTGGTGGAGTTTGCCGTGAATTCGGCCAAGTGGCGGCTGCGGCTCGCGAGTGGCACGAATTTGAGGCAGGTTAGATGTGGCCGTACTAATCGCCTTGATAGGCGAAGCAGGAACAGTCGACCTTGTCTCCGTTGTCTGTTTGTTCTGGTTGTCGTCGTTGTTCTGTTTGTAGTCTCTCTGTTCTCTCTGGTCTGTTCTCTTGTTTGTTGTCGTCTCTCTCTCGTGTGTCTTTGCTCTGTTCTCTTTGTTGTCTCTTGTCGTCTCCTCTTGTGTGAGCGAAGTCGCAGTATTTATTATGCGGGTGTGATTGAGGCCGTGGGGGGGGAGAGTCACGTGGCTGTGACTTGGACCTATGGTAAGGCGGGAAAGTTTGGAGTGCCCGCGATCGGCTCCCTATTCGTGATGTGCCTTCCGGGGGGGGTGTCACGTGACATTGGCGTGACACTGAGTGTCACGTGACATTGGCGGCGATCAGAGAGAAAGGCGGTGGCACGAATTTGCCCGCGATGGCGGCCCGTTTGTGTTTGCGATTTTACCGGAATTGAGGCATCTGGCATGCAGGTGGCCGAGGAGCGCGGGCGATGCGCCGGCAGTGCGCCTTTGTCGGCGAGATGCATTGACGGGCTTATTTTTGCGAGAGAGGCCCGAAGCGATTCCCAGAAATGTTTCTGGGTGGCTTGTCAGGTAGCGAGCTATGGGGTGAGGGCCCCGCGTGCCGGGTTAGCCCAGCCCTAATGAGGGGTTAAACCCCAGCTGGCGACGCCCAGAAGCGGCGGTCATTGTACTGGGCGGGCGTGGGCCCGTGCGAACGGCGGTTTGCGCGGAAGACGCTGCAAATGCTTTTATTGCCCCTTTGTAGTAGTTTCCGAAGTGTGGAAGCGTGCCGGCATGCACGGAGAGCGACTTGTGAGGGGTTGGTGAAAGTAAGCGCTTAATAGTGGGTGGCCGCGCGGGAAAAAGCTGTTAGGGGCTGCGCCTTGGCGGCGAGACTGAAAATTTGATTGCGAGATTGAACACTGCCCTTCCGCAGCCCAGTGCAATTTCTCGCCAGCCACGAGCACCGCGCCACTGGCCTCACCCTGTGTCTGGAAGGCGGCGGCGGCGCCTCGCTGGACAGTCCATTCCGCCTGCGCTCCACATCCGTCGCATTTCCCCTTCCACGACTCCCCGGGTCACTCCCCCCCCCCGGGTCAACCCCCCCCCCCTCCGCCGGCTGGGATCGGTCGCCGCCGCCGCAGCTGCTGCTCTCGAATCCTCGCTCTGCATCCTCCCCCGCAACCCCCCTCCCCCCTCGGAGGCCCAACTGCCGCCGCTGCCACCGCCTCTGTCTCTTCCACCGGCAGCGGTTGCTCAGTGCATCAACTCTTGTCACTGCAGCGGGGTTTCCCCCTAACCAGGACTCTCCCACCAGCGGGGCACCGCCCCAGCCGGGACAAGCTCTAAGCTCTCGATCGGTCTCCCGGAATATGTGATAGTGTAGTGCATGTAAATGTGTGTGTGTAAGGGAAGATGTGATATGACAAGGAAGAGGAACGAAGGTCTATGGACCGGGAGAGATGGCTCAGGGCATCAACTGATGTCACTGCAGCGCCTCTGACCGGGAAGTCCTTGGTTCGAGTCCTGACAGCGACAAGATTTTCGACACTAGCGTTTCAGCTAGGTCGAATTCAGTCGCTGTCTGGATGAGAATTGAGGCCGGCTGCTCTGATCGATAGTTTTCCGTGGTTTCTTCGATCAACATCAGGCGAATGCCGGAGCAGTACCCTAACAAACGGACCGCGCCCGATCTTTCCTTCCTATTCCTTGTCCTATCCGCACACACTTACTCTAAAATGCACTATACTACGACATATTCCAGGAAGCTGGTCGGGAGCTTAGAGCTTGTCCCGGCTAGGGCGGTGCCTCGCTGGTGGGAGAGTCCTGGTTAGGGGGAAACCCCGCTTGCCGACGGTAGAACAGCACCGGATCTCGCCATCCAGCGGGGGAAGATCACCGCCATCTCCCGAGCAAAAAGCATGCACTACACTTATGGGACTAATGACCAAAGCAGTTGACGCGCCCGGAATCACTGACAACCAACCAACCTATCCTCCTAGTCCATAGAACTTGTCTCTCCCATGATCTCTCCAGCGTTGCTACCGTTGCAGTGACTTCTCGCGCGCTGCCTTCTCCCGTGTGCTGGCCCGCCTGCCGCGCCGCGCCGCCCCTCGCCGCTTCCTCCCCGCGGAAGGTGCTATCGGGCGCCGCTCGCTGCGCTCGGCGCCGCTCCGCCCGCGCCCGCCTTATCGCCGCCGCAGCCCCCTCCCCCTCCCCCGCCGCCCCCTACCCCCCACCCGCCGCCGCGCTCGCCATTATGACGAGCGCTTTGTCTCCGCGGCGCGCGGGAGCGCGTTCGGCTGGCGCGAGGCCCGCCGCCCCCACCGCCCCCACCGCCCCCACCGCCGCCACCGCCGCCGCAGCTATCTCAAGCAATCGGATATGCCGAAATCAATATGTTTTCACTCGGCGTGGGTGTGGAGTGTGGAGTGTGGGACGGCGCCGACGTGGATCCGGAGAACATTACGCTTCGCCGCCCCCCGCCCCGTCCCGCCCCGCCCCCCTCCTTGTCGCGTCACGCCCTGCACTTCGCTGGCGCCGACCTCAGCTCCCCGATTTCCCTACTCTTCCCTCCGTGTCCCTCGTTCGGGATCCTTGGAGGGACCGCGTCTGTGGGGAAAAAATCTCGACTCATAACAAGCTCGTATTGGTTGAGCGTGTCGTCTACAGGTTGGACGATAACAGGGTAGGTATTTTAAAATGTAAAATTATATTGGTTAATAAAAGAAATATGTCTCGACATAAAATATTTAAAATTTTTTATCGCAACTTTTCGGTTATATAAAAATAAGTTTTCTGTATTAGCCAACTAAATTAATAGAAAACAAATATTTTGAGACATTTCGGTAATTTAACATTACTTATTTTTAGTGTAAAATCCATGAATGAATAATACTTAATTTGTGAATGAATAATAATTAATTTTAATAAACACACAGTGCAAACCATTATATATTAAGCAAGTAATATAAACTATTTTAATTATGATATTAATTTTATCTACATATACATTACATATTCGTTTCCTCCCGTCTGTTACCCTAATATTGACATCGGGTTCAAACCACAAATATCAAAAATAGTAACTCTACCCTGACGGTTCTGACATAAAACAACAGAGTGAATATTAATAATGTAATTATGTAAAGAAAACAACAAATAAACAATAGTTCCACCTGTTTCAGAATAAATAAGCGTGGAATGATTATCCTGTGTTTGACAGTTCGTTCTAAACAAAATAATTTTCCATCGACCGACGCCGCACAATGCGCGAGCTGCCGAGCGGACGCCACTCACACGCCGTGTGCGTTTCAACTGGCATGATTACGCGGCGCGCCCGGCCGGGCATCCGCCTTCGATGATTGAATGATGAACTCCGGCCGAGCCACCCGGAAGTTCGCGGGAGTAATTTCCGCGCATCGTGTAGCAGGCCGTGCTCCTTCCGTTTCGGCGTCCCGATATCGCGATTCTCTGCTGGTCACGTGCTCCCCTGCCCCGGCCCCGTCTGCTCTGCTCGTCCTAGGGCCGAATTCATAGTCGACACTTAAACTGAGTGTTCCCTTAAGAGAACGAATCATATTCATAAACAGCCCCTGAGTGAAGTCTTAAGTGCGCACTCATTCGTATATGCGCGGCAGCTTGCTCCCTTAAGTGGCCCTTATGGTTGTCTCGTCTCGTCAGTCGTTACCAGTTTAGTTTATATTTTTACGTAGCGTTCACCTACTGTTGAATTCGTTTTGTTGGTTTTACAGTTAAAAATTTGTGTTATTAGTAATCAATTAAAACGATTCACTTGTAAAGCGTGTTATGGATAACGACTTCGCCGAATATTTTGAGTTTTATACTCAACACATCCTGAGAAATAGAAATAGATATATTGGAGATGGAAGCAATCCATTGGAAATGTATAATGATGAACAGTTCTGAAAGCGTTTTCGTTTTAATAAAACCACAGTAGTGAATTTACTTGTGCCGATGATCGAGAAAGTCCCAATGACGTAAAGAGGACTGCCGATTTCACCTTTATTAAAAGTTCTCGTTGCATTAAGATTGTATGCAACTTCATCCTTTCAGTTATGTTTCCAAAATTTTTAATTTAGCTGCGCGCGTCAACAACGTTGGAGTGTCCGCTCTCTTATTCCTTAAGTGTCGACTATGAATTCGGCCCCTAGAGTCCCTAGATACTGAGAGTGGCACAACCTGAACGGCCGCCGCCATTTAATATCATCTTACACCCCTAGCCCCACTACACAGCATTCAGAGTTCACAGCATACACAGCATTCAGCAAAGTTTAGGAGCAGAGTGGCGTACACTGCTTTCATGCCCTGGGCTACCGCTGACCTTAGAAATAAATTTTGGCTATATAACTCTACATAATACCCAGTTATGTAGTTTATCTAGTTTGTACTACTTTTCATATACAATTTTATAGTATATATACACTCGTATATATTCATGAAACACATTCATTTTTTACAATTTCTCGTTATACGAACGACGATTAAAAGGCTTCTCTAATAAACACCGTTCAATACACTCATTGTCAACAGTGAAACTTCTCGAAGTTTGCTGCGACATTTCTTCAAAATATCTTACCAAATATCTGACAATAATTAACATTGACACTACCACATTCCTGATATGTTGTAATTTGAACACAAAAAACGCTTAATATAGTTCATTATGTATTTGTACAGTCACCACCAATCATGTCTGTTGTGTACAAAAGCGCACGTTTAATTTACTCTGTCCGTTTTTCGCGCCCACTGCCTCCGAACCTCCAAACTGCTCCGAGCATGTCAAGAAACCGCTCGGGAAATCGGCAACCAGAGCCCTTGTCTGGCCCTTTCTTACCAGCAGGAGGGGGAGTCAGTCATGCACCGAACGCACGCTGTGTGGATGCCGCAGAGTGCCAGCGGTTTCTTCACGTTGCCGCCTCTTAAAAGAACTGACCCGCCGACGAACGAGCGATTTAATGGAGATCTCAACAGAACAGATTATATGGAATTTTGAAAAATGTATGTCACTGAAAAAGAATGTGGCCTATAATTATTTTCAATATAATACATCTTGTCAGATTTTTGTTCTTGTAATTTTCTCGGGCTACCGCCCGTAGCATCGGTAGCCTACAGTATACGCCACTGTAGGAGCAATGACAACAAATGAAGGCATGATGGAGAGTTATGAGTATATTATCATTGCTCTTTTGGTGGATTGGTGGTACCCATTCACCCACTATTCTGGTCAGTTTAGCCGGATATAAAATGGCGGATTCGGTGACTCAAAGAGCCGAAAGAGCTACTCTCTGTATCTAGGGACTCTAGTCCGTTTTTTGTATGCGCGCCGTCCATATTCTGCCCTTCTCTCGCCTACAGCCCACTTCTTGTCGACCCTCCTTGACATATTGCAGCATTGCAGTCGTCTATTTGTCCCTTCCGCCAGGTTCACCTTGTTTGCATTTCACTTCCCTTCGTACTATTATTATTCTGTTGCACTTGCTGGGGTCATTTCACCTTTCCAGTCATCACAAATTTACGTTTTTCTACAATTGTCTAAAAATGAGGATTTTTACGCTACACGTACGTTAAATCTTAAAAAAGACAGCTGAAAAACGTGACATTATCGTTCAAGTTTTTTCGCAGAAAGATGGCAAACGAAACTGTGGTTTTGTTATCGGCGAAGAGTAGAGATGAAACAAATAATGATTCGTAATAGAAACATTTTTATACGTTCGTTTATATTTCATGAGCAAAATGATTGTTTCGGGAACTATCTTGTTTGCCTCGACCTATCGTTCTCGAAAGAAAACTTAAAACTTAATCGTGCAGAAAATTATTTCATGTTCACAGTATGTAAAATTAACTGTTTTGTGACTCTTTATGTCTCCTCAAAGTCTGTCCGTCCCCGCTCCCATCTGAAGTTTAACTTTCATTTTCCAAGTAAAGAAATTACTCAAAAATATAAAATTCGGATAAGTGATTTTGCTCAGAGATATAACCCACGAAACAAGGAAGTTTAACATTAAAATATTTAACTTAATGCTCAAGTATATAACAGACGTTAGAGCATGGTAGTGAAACCGTTAAAAACGGCTTATTGAAATTTAAACGGCTTATTGATCAAATCTGTAGTTGGTTAAAATCTCACATTCATTTTTATTTATTTTATTTATTTGTTAAAGACAGTCAAAAACTGAATGTCACGTATTATCTGCGCACGCTTTCTTGAGTTCCAGAACCCCTCCCAACATTTTAACTATAAATAGTTGAAAGATGAAAAAAGTTTAATAGTAATAATAATAATATAATAATATTATAATATAATAATAATAATAATAATAATAATAATAATAATAATAATAATAATAATAATAATAATAATAATAATAATAATAATAATAATAATACTATTTTTGAAAGCGCGATATTAATATTTGAAAAACTAGACATTTTCGTTCCCGAGTTAAAACTTACTTTCAACGGTAAACGAACTGCAGATTTGATTTGTCTGCATTTCACCGTCAGCTCTACTACTACAACAAGCAAAAGGAAAGCTTAACAAAACGTGTGCATATTGAAGGCACATTTACGTCCAGAAGAAAATAAAGCGGCCATCTCAGCATTTGCTCAATGGATCAGGGAAACTGGACAAAAACCCGATCGAGATGGCAACTTCATGAACTTTGGTATGTCAGTTTAATATGAGGCATATCGTATTAAAAAGGCCCGACAACTAGTTAAAAATCTGAAGACGGAACGTTTCTCAGGTGCTAGTACGGAGCTGTCTCTTATCTCCCACCGAGCGTGAAGGCTTAGTCGTGATTACAAAGGCATATCGGTTTCCTTGTCTCCCTTCAGGCCACTGTCAATTGTTCTCGGTTGGGTCGTCATCGGTGAATGATGCGTTCCCGGAACTGTCATCAGACTGCGAGATCCAAGTTCTGGTAATTGGTCCTTTCGTACTCCATTAGATTATCTGACCAGCGACATTGGTTCTTCACCTATGTTGCATTTCGTTGACCAAAAATATTATTTTTAACTGAGGATTTTAATGTATTTTAGATGAAATTATTAGAGATGAGTTTTGAGGAATATTTAATATTTAATGTATTAAAAATATTGTATATTATTAATGTAATAAAATGATCACCCATTATTTCCATATTTTGAGATAAATCAAATTAATCAAACCCATGCATGCAGTTTTTTTAAAGATACGTAACAACACTAACAACATGTTTAAATTGTCAAATAGAATATATTAATAAATTTTATAATATATAGTTATTTTGGTGTAATTTTCATGGAATGAAGGCAACTTAACAATGTAAATTTCTGTGAAACGGTGAAAAAATTAACCGCATCCATCTCGTAGTTATTGTATCCAAATAAAGCTTGTCGAACAGCTCGAATAAACTTCAGCGTCTAAATTCTTTACCACATCGCGATGTATTCTATCAACTACGAGGGATATTCAGGGTATCACCACCAAAATATTATCTACCAATTTACTATTATCTGTCCATCAAATCAAATTTCTTTCTGTTTATTCGTTTAGTGCAGGGGCCCTATTCCTTCTTCTTTTGTTCTTCCTAAAGAGAGTGAATATTTGTTTGTAAAATTCAACGCTGACCTCCACGTCAGCCAGAGGTTTTCCCCCTCTAGGTGAAAATCACCCCCAGTTTGGCACCGCCCTCCCCCCCCCCCCGCCGCCGAAATAAGCTGAAAGTTCCCATCTCGTCTCTGGATACCTGGAGCACTGAATTGCATGTTAGCGCGGGTGTAGAAGGCAAGAGAAAAAGTTAAGAACGAGGAAGACAAGACAGTGCGCGGTCCGTGGCCCGTTTGTTAGGTTACTGCTCCGACATTTACCTGATATTGATCGGAGAAACTAAAAATGTCGGTCAGAGCAGCTTGTCGGTTCGAATTCTCCTTCAGACAGCGTCTGTGTCTGGGTGGAAACGTCGAAAATTCGAAAATAAGCTCAGCAGTCACTTTTAAGCATAATTTGCTTAATAAACAAGTTAGATATTCTGAATATCTGAACCACAAAAAGCACTCAAAAGTTGGTTTGAAAAGTTATTTCTAGGCAAAAATTTGCTTTGCGGAAGCATAGAAACACTCCAGAAACATGTAAATCGTTTATTATTTACAAAAGAAATTAATATATTTGTTCTGAAAGAAAAATTGATCCAGAAATAAGAAAGTTGCTGAATTGTGTAAATTGGGTGCTTTTTTCTTTCTGGGTTAATTGTTCTTTTTGCCTACAAATAATTGTTTCAAACCAACGTTTTAGTGGTTATTGCGGTTCAGCCATTCGGAGTAGCCAAGTAGTTTATTAGACAAAATACGTTTAAATTGTCCTAAGAACTAATTTTCGACGTTTCCTACCCGGACACCTGTATGTATATGTGTGTGTATTAGGTGTATGAATGCATATGTGTGTGGATGCATGTGTGTATGGATCCATGTGTGTATGTATGCATGTGTGTAGGTATACATGCGTGTGTGTATGCTGTGACGTACTAGAGTGAAAAACACAGACGACTGTTCTGATTGAATAAATACAATATATTTACAGATTTTTTACAATTAATGTACAATGATATGATACAAAAATCTAGCCCCTTGGCAACCTTTCAATTCTCTTAGCCGCGAAACCCCGCGACCGTCCCCTAGGCCTCGCCCAGAACCACTGCTTCGGAAGCAGCAACAAACAACGCGAAGTGCGAAGCTGTCGGACATAGAGTCCCGTAACTACACCAGTTACATGGCTTGTTGCCAAACCGATCTTCAACTTGAAGATCACGTGCAAGGATTGCACTGGAGATACCTCACGTCTTTCGACACCCAGCGTATCCCGCGAGGCGCCTGTCGGCGCGGCCTTAAATATCCGCCGGCTCGCCCCCACCCTACAAGCAGCGGGCGACACACGGCTCGCTGGCCAGCCTTTCCAGAGCTACAACCGACCCCTCTTAGACTCGCATCCGCGCGCGTCCCTTTGAAGGAAATTCCAGCCGGGATTCCTGAGGGCTTTCCCAACCGGCGCGGCGTGGCGCCGCACCCGTCCACCCCCATCCACATCCGGCTTTACGCGGGTTTCCCCGAAGCGGCCCGACGCACCGGCGCCGGACCAGGCGACGCTACAGACCCTCCCATGCCGGGGGGTGAGAATTTTTTTTCGCGGCAAAATATGCCCAGGAAAAAAATTCTGCTAAGTTACCTGGTCGTGAGACCTCTACATCCTAATTTTTATATGAACATGAACATAATTATAGCAAAATATCAAACCCTATTTAATTGAAATGTGTGAAATAAATCTCTGGGCTGTCCCCCCTCCCTTTTCACCTAAGCTATGTTGCCAGTACATTTAAACCTTACTCCTATATACATAAATATACATAAGTATTCTTGACGCATCTTGAATTACATATTATCCTGAAATACAAACATTTACTTTACATTGAAATATTACATAATAATTCTTGACGCATCTTGAATTACATAAGATCCAGAAATACAAACATTTACTTTACATTGAAATATTACATAATTGTGGAATTCGTTACATACATCATGTGCCGTTCTTAACTGAATTTATTGACACATGTATGTATCTACATATAAAAATATAAAAAAAAAAACAACAAAATAATTTTACCCTTGAATTTACAAATTATTTACATAGAATTTCACCGACATTTATACATGTCATGAACGTGCGTGTTCCCTATTCTCGCCGGTGGATCAATTCACATCATCAAACATGCGGCTAAGCGCATCTGCATTAACATTCTGAGCTGACCTGTACTTACAAATGACCGTATTCAGAGCGTCGCGAAACTCCGGTTCGACCTCAGTCCCGCTCAGCATTTCTTCCGCGTCAAAGTCGCAACAATCCAATTTAAGCGCATAGCGATCTAGCGCGTCTTCGTCACCTGCGTCTGTCACAGTCGTAGAACTAAGCACATTCAAGTACTCTGTCCGCTGGTGGTATCTTTTAAGCATATTAATGTGATAGACGCGGGGTTCCTTCCGCCCCGGCATCTGGACCACATAGTTATGCTCCGAAATTTTCTCGCGAATCTCGCCCGGCCCTATCCACTGAACCGCGAGCTTCCGCGTCCTGTTAGGTGCGAGAACCAACACCTTCGCGCCTATCTCGAAAGTACGTGAGACCGCCTTCCGGTCATACCACACTTTATGTTTCTGCTGTTCTTCAGCCATTCTATTGTGAGCTAGGTCACGGGAGCGTTTCAAACGATTGATTAATTTGAATACATGCTCAACTACAGAATTTTCTTCACCTTCCGCAGTTCCCGCAAGCCTTTCATAAAGAAGTGTCATGGGGGTACGGAGATTCTTCCCGTACACCAATTCGGCAGGAGAGAAACCTAATGATTCGTGCACACTCGTGCGCAACGCGAACATAATAGCGGGAAGCTGGCATTCCCAATCTGTCCCTGCCTCCAAACACAGAACCTTCATAAGCCGGTTCATAGTTCGATGCATTCTTTCGACTGCGTTTGATTGAGGATGATACGGCGAACTTCTCACCAGTTTAATGCCAAACCGCTCGGCGAATTCCGCTGTCAAAGCACTCGTGAAGCAAGTGCCCTGGTCGGTTTGCAATTCGCGTGGAAATCCTATTCTACTGAATAATTCTAGTAATGCCTCAATTACAGTGACCAAAGTTAGGTCCCGTATCGGAATAGCCTCGGGATACTTCGTGGCTAAACACATCGCCGTTAAAATAAACTTGTTTCCGGTGACCGATTCTGGAAATGGGCCACACGCGTCGACATTCACTTTCTCGAATGCCTCGCCCGTTATAGGAACAATTTTCAAAGGCGCGCGAAGTTTTTCGCCGCCGTTTCCTCCTCGTTGGCAACTGTCGCAACTACGCACATAGTTTTCAATATCCTTATAGCAATTCGGCCAGAAGAAATATTTGGCCATGGCATCTTTGCTTTTTGTGACCCCCAAATGGCCGTGAGCAACTTCATGACAGAGTTTTAAGATCGTGCCACGATACACCCGCGGTATTACTAACATAGTGAACTGCTCTCCGCGCTTACTATGCCGGACACGAAACAATAGGCCGTTTTCCATAACATAATCGCGCCGATCCGTCTCGGGTCCTTCCGCACGCTCAATCAACGGCGCGAGCTCCTTGTCTTGTCTCTGAGCTGTAGCAAATTCGGTGGGGTCCAAACGAGCCAAAGCAATGCTACCGAAATCTAATTCAGATTCCTGATCGTTTGATTCCGAGTTTCCCGGGGCGTCGACATCGCCCTGACCAACTCTATTGTCATCCTCGGTTTCCTCCGAAGCGGTTACCTGGAACGCGTCCTGATCTCGGCCGTTTCCTGTACTCTCGGCAGGCTCTACCGCCTCTATTGTCTGGGGCCCTTCCGCCCTTACGCGCTCAGCAACTGCTTGCGCCCTAGTCCGCACCGCGCAGATAGGCTGTGGTTCTAAGAAACCTTGCTTTATTTCTTTCAAAATCGTAGCCGAACGATTACTAAAAATGTAATAAGGCAAGTCGCAATTCTTCGCGACTGCGGCCTCTGTAACAAGAGTACCGAATGGCCCTACAATCTCTACCTTGGCTACCGGTAGGTTTTTCGGCGCTTCGTCCAGGGGCTGCTGAACCCATACGGCCTCGCCGGTATATTGTGTCGGCGTGACGTGCTTTGCGTTGATGACGTCGATCGTGGCCCCCGTGTCACGGAGACAGGTGACTGTTTCGCCGCAAATTTTGGCAAGAAATGTGTGTGGAGACAATAACTCTGGCGCACTAGCGTCGGCCACGTGACACATCTTCTCGCTAGGTTTATTGTTATATTGAGGACAATATTTTTTTATGTGACCTGGTTTTTTACATAAGTAACACGTCCGTTCTTGCGGCTTCTCGAACTCCGCGTTACTAGCTACCCTCGGCACTGCCGTTTTGGAAGTGGTCGGCGCGCTTTCCGTCGCCTTCGGCCATTTCCGTTCGCCTGCCTGCTCTTTATTGCCGAACCGCGAGAAATCCTTCTTATATCCGCTAGCCCGGTTGTTTTCGTAGGTGTCCAGCCTTCGTGCCAAATCTTGGGATGCAGAAACCTCACCCCACACATCAATGAAATGGTCACGCATAACCGCCGGCACCTTTCGCTTCATCTGGTCTGTTACAATGAGATCTAGTAATTGCTCAAATGTTTCGATCTTTAAACCTGAGACCCATTTTTTACAATAACTAGCTAATTCACGTGCATAGACGTTCCAAGTGGTCTTTGCACCTTTTACGTGACTACAAAACATCTGCCGGCACTTTTCTGCCGTGAACTTGTACATATCTAATAATTGTTCTTTAATTAGGTCATAATCTTGATCCGGTGAATCGGATCCTACTACAAGCCAGTTGTTCACTTCATTAGGAAGTAAACCCATTAAATGGCTTACCCATTCGACCGGCGCAATACCAAGCTGGCGAGCATGCGCCTCGAAAACACTTAAAAACAACGTAATATCGTCGCCTTCGCCTTTGAATTTGTCCATGACTTGACTAATACGAATATTAGTTCGATTTCCCGTGTCGCTACTACCTATGGAAACACGCGTGGGAGCCTGATTCGTTAGTTTTAACTTTTCAAGTTCAAATTGCCGTTCGCGTTCTTCGCGTTCTTCGCGTATTCTTTCCTGCTCTCTCTCATCGCGTATTCTTTCCT
>BLKR01011067.1:0-39748 GCA_011170035.1 Teleogryllus occipitalis
AGTGCATCAACTGATGTCACTGCAGCACCTCTGAGCGGGAGGTACTAGGTTCGAGTCCTGACGGCGGCAGGATATTCGACACTAGTTTTTCAGCTAGGTCGAATTCAGCTGCTGTCTGGAGGAGAATTCTAGCGGCCGGCTACTCTGATCGGTAGTTTTCCGCGGTTTCTCCGATCAGTACCAGGTGAATGCCGGAGCAGTACCATAACAAACGGGTCCCGGACCGCGCGCGATCTGTCCTTCCTCTTCCTTGTCCTATCCTCTCCCCTTACACACACACTTACACTAACATGCACCACACTATCACATATTCCGGGAGACCGGTCGGGAGCTTAGAGCTTGTCCCGGCTGGGGCGGTGACCCGCTGGTGGGAGAGTCCTGGTTAGGGGGAAAATCACCGCCGTCTCCCGAGAAAAAAACATGCACTACACTAACGGGACTAATGACCGAAGCAGTTGACGCGCCCGGAAACACGAAAAAATCAATCATTATCAATATTATTATTATTATTATTATTATTATTATTATTATTATTATTATTATTATTATTATTATTATAATTTTGTTTGAGTAGGTGGCTGGGCTGCAAGGTGACCATGGCGCTGTGCATGCTGGCGTACGCGCCCTACGCCGCGGCGCAGCTGTGCGCGTCGTGGGCGTCGCTGGTGCCGGCGGCGCTCTTCCTGGGCGTGGCGGGAGCACCAATGTGGTGCGCCAAGTGCTCCTACCTCAACGCGGCCGCGGGTGCGTACGCCGCCGTCACCGGCGCCCCCAGGGACCTCGTCATGGTGCGCTTCTTCGGGCTCTTTTACGCGCTCATGCCCCTGAGCCACGTCTTCGGCAACCTCATCACTTCCGAAGGTGAGTTGTCGGTTTTTCTGGCCATTGGAACATTTTTTGTATTAGTCCTCGTCTCGTGGTTGTCCGGGTGACGTCGTTGGGTGAGATACCTTAACTCCACACTTATGGCTTCTCAGCAAACAATGCCGGGAGGGATGACTGAGGTCACCAACTGATGTCACTTCAGTCCCTCTGTCCGGGAGATCATAGGTTCGAGTCCCGACCGTGGCAAGATTTTCGATACTAGCTTGTCAGCTAGCTCGAATTCAGTCGCTGTCTGGAGGAGAATCCTAGCGTCCGGCTGCTCTGATCGGTATTTTTCCGTGGTTTCTACGATCAACACCAGGCGAATGCCGGAGCAGTATCCTACCAAACGGGCCACTGACCGCGCGCGATCTTCCCTTCCTCTTCCTTGTCATATCCTCTTCCCTTACAATTACACTAACATGCAGGTCGGTGCAGGACGTTGCCAGTCACCGGGGGAACATAACCGCCACCTCCCGCGACAAAAAATGCACTACATTTATGAGATAAATTACCTGAGCAGTTGACGCGCCCAAAATCACTTATCACTCAATCAACCAACACAATGCTTAATTATTTAGGATTTTAATAATTACATTCTTTTTTTCGTATACAAGAGCTTGATCTTGTCCAGATGTTTACAAAAAATCGAAACCTTAGCTACGTGTAAGCCATTCGTGGGAAACACTGCCAACACAGCCTGACATCCCGAAAGTAGTGGTGCTAAAAAACATGTATTTTCAGTCTAAATTACCCGAAAAGTACACATTTTTTTCGAAAATTGTACATGACCTTATTTAAAAAACTATGAGAAATTTCATTAAGGGAAAAATATCTACCTTCATAAATGCAGGAAGACTTCGAAAAAATTTTGAACTTTTGCATTTTTCAAACAATCACAGTCTTTAGCAAATATGACACCTGCAGCATTCTCTTGAATGTTCTTCACACTGTACAACAACAAAAATTACATAAAAACTTTGGAGCCATGTTTTTGAAAATTTGAAAAATGTCTCAGGGACGTCCTGCAAAGTATCTTCCAAAATTAAAATTTCGGTTTCAAATACCAAGAGTCGCCACATCAGCCAGATCAATTGGGGAATATCAATTTTAGAGAAAATTGGCTGAATGATTTAGCCGATAGCGTTTTTTACAGACGGACATACATTTTACCGTCAATCAATTTTTCTATATCACGGACTCATAAAACATGCATCCTGCCTTCACCACGTATTAGAGGATTCTTTTACAAGTTTAGCAACTGGTTTTATCCACTTTTTAGCTACTAGGGCCCTGTAAGAAGAGTTTTTATGCCGAAACTCTGCTGTTTTTTCGCGCAGCATTACATAACTTTATCTTACTCCGTAAGCGGTAGCTTATGCAAAAATTAACATCACGCTACCTATCTGCTTCAATGTTGACCACATATGTTTCAGTGTTGTTGACGCGCAGCCAGGCATTGTTCGTCACAGCTACGAACGCCACGCTATCTGTCGACACCGCGGCGATGTGCGGCGCCAACTTCTGCCCTGCGGCGCCATCTGATGAGGCCAATCCGAATCTCGAGAGGCCTCCAGAGGCGCAGATCCGCATTATCGGCGCTTCATTTGTCATCATCACCATCTTGTCCTCGCTCTTGGTGGCGGTCGGAGTGGACAATTTGAGCAGGTGCGATGCGAACCCGTACCCGCCACCCCTTGCGTGCCTCAACGCGTTTTTTTAAACTGCAACTCTAGTAAAGTTTAGGAATCCACATCTCTTACGATGAAGTATATATATATATATATATATATATATATATATATATATATATATATATATATATATATATATGTATAGATATATTGGCTGATAAAAAAATAGTTG
The DNA here is from genome assembly GCA_011170035.1 of Teleogryllus occipitalis. Classification (NCBI taxonomy): domain Eukaryota; kingdom Metazoa; phylum Arthropoda; class Insecta; order Orthoptera; family Gryllidae; genus Teleogryllus; species Teleogryllus occipitalis. The sequence continues at coordinate 2,731 of BLKR01011067.1, forward strand.
CCACGACTTCTGAAATGACCTTTGTAATAATGATAATAATAATAATAATAATAATAAGCAGATAGAGGAAGTTGCCACGACTTCTGAAATGACCTTTGTAATAATGATAATAATAATAATAATAATAATAAGCAGAAGAGGAAGAGGAAGATGAAGGCTTCAAAGAGAGTCTTACAGGTTTGGAAATGCAATTTTGACATATATTCGCTATTCAACTTAAGTGATATCCATCTCGGAACACAGTCTCTAAAATACTAACTTCTGCGAGTGTTTTCTACCAGATACCAATGAACTCAGAAATCATCTAGTGGTCGTATCTCATACTGTGTACACCATGTTTTCAAATTTATATAGTGCAATAACCGCATATGCGGTTATTCGGAATGTATTAAAAGTAGCCATGACTTCTGAAGTGACCCTTTCATTATTTTACGTTGAACCAACTGGTCACAGTTGTAAGCTTAAAAGTCTGCGAAGGAGTATATTTTCCGTTTCACAACTGCCAACCCCTTTTGTAGTCCCATAGCTACTTAGCAGACGGAATTGTTATATATGAAAAATCACTAAAATCCACCTCCTAATGATGATTTGAGAGAGGATTTTATGCCTAAAATCTTGAAATATGCATTTTAATATGCAATTAAAATCGACAATATTTCATTTCCTCTATAAACTTTCTTGATCAAATTCAGGAGAAGCATGCTTGGAAAGAAAAAATATATTTTTGTGCAAACATAATATAATCTACATACTTTGCGAGAGAAATAATTGTAGTAAATATTCACCTTAGTGAAGTACATAGTATTTCTTGTATTTCTTCTGAATGGTTTAAAAAATATGTTATCAAGAAATATTCTACATTTGTACACGTATTTTATCATCTATAGAAAACAAAAATACAAACTTTGGCAAGTTCTTTCGAATCAATGAACGCTCATAAATAAATAGATCATATGAAAAGATGAAACGTTTTATAGATAAGTTTATATTTTAAAGAAATATTCAAAATACGCGCCTGTAATTACACGAATACGCACTAAGAAAAGAAATCGGCCAAATATACAACATGCAGTAACATATTAATCTCTATAGCATCCAATTCGAACAAATGTCAAAAACTTTCACTGAGCTATGCCTTGAAGCAATGGATAAATATATGCAAAATCACATAATTCCACCCTAATGGTGGTGATGAGGGTTCGGTTGGTGTTGGCGCAGGTACGGCGAGGGCCTGGAGGCAGGCGAGCGCCCGGCGCCGAGCGGGTGCGCGCTGATGGTGGCAACCCTGCGGGTGCTCAAGGAGCCCCACCAGCTGCTGCTGGTGCCACCCACCGCCTCCATCGGTATCCTGCAGGCCTTCCTCATCGCCGACTACACAGAGGTTGGTTCCTCGCAATGCAGAGTGCTTCTAAGGGATGCTAACAATGTGCAGGTAGAAGGGAAGACACTTGAAAAGCGAAAAAAAAAAAAAAATAACAACGCATCAACACGTTTCTTTTTATAAATATTTAATTTAGACTACTATCCGCTCTATTTCTTTCTTCTATACATTTGCGATTGAAGCGAGAAGAGTCGTTCAAAATGTGCAGATGAAGATGGTCCAAGCGTCTCTTTTTTATTTTAGTTGCTAGGCAGACACACAATCATGCATGCGTGAGTCAGCGTTCAGAAAAAAGATATTTATGTTTTCTATTCTAAATTAAACAATAAACGTTTCAAAATAGTAGATGTTAGTCATATGATAAAACAAACGACAACAAATGTTACAAAATTACTAAAAAGAGGACATTTAAAATACAAAGGATGAGAGAACAATTGACGTCAAATGTCCTCACAAATGCAGGACGGATGGCAACCCTAGTGCTTCTTAAGAGGGGTCATAAAACACTATCTCTCCCACGTTAATTTGGCTGAAACATTTGATCCAATATATCACAAACAACTTAAACTACGGCAGTAAGGAGTAGCTTAGTGGAAAACTCCCAAGTTATTACAAGCGATGTACAAGTTTTCAATAGTCTTTGTAATTTAAAGCACAATTGAAATAAAAAATTACATTATTTTTTCTGTACTTTTATGTAGAAATCCTGAAGAATGAAATTAACTGCACTTATTTTGTTCCCATGTATACACGATTACGGATTTGACTTCCTACAAAAAATTGAAAATTATCACTTCAGTAGTTTCAGAGATAATGGGACCAATATGTTCTAAAATTTTGTTTTCTAGAAATTAGCGACGAAGTTAATCCTACGAAATCAGTCACCTTATCCTCGTAACAAGTAAGAAAATACATTTTCTGAGTAATTAAACACAGAAGGTACAATTTTTTAGGGCATACAACATTAAAGAATGAACTTTACTCTAGCCTCGCATTTAGTGAAAGCCAGAGCCTTCTAAATGAATTCATTCAAAAGATATGACGTAATGAGTGACAAAATGTATGGCATTTTGACTTTCACAGTTGAAGAGAAAAACAATAAAAAATGTTAAAAGAGTGCATTCCACAATGATGTATATATCATCTTATTCAAATTCTAGATATTTAGAAACTGTTAAATCCCCAAAAATGTCAAAAAAATCCGATTTTTGCTTCATATCTCCGCTTAAGAGGAATGATGTAATAAATTACAAGAGCTTGAAGTGAAACGTACAACAAATCGATCTAGGAGAGTAAGTCAATACGTATACGCGCTTTTGTTCTAATCGTCTGTAGGTTGATTGTTCAGACGTGCGCACTTACGAGCCTTAAGGTGACATCGTTCACTTTGCTTCTGGAAGTTTCAGTGTTATTACTTAGTGTTTGCATGAGTTGTTGCGCGGTAAACACAACTGCACTACACTACGTTTCTACACACCCACCCACCCACCCACACACACACACACAAACACACACACACACAGGTTTTTTGTAATCCGAATGTGATCTGACTGTGTACAAAGGCGGAAATCTTTAGAATAACCTCAGCGCAATGTGAGTGCAATATTTTCCCTTGGCGTTCACTAGGAGATTGAATAATTCAAGAGCAGTCAATTAAGCATGCAGGATGAGAAAGGAGTAAAATGTCCAATGACATTCACTACTTGAGTGCAAGTAGTTATTGACTTTTCCTCTGACATACACCGCCTCGGTATGGAATAAGAGAGACCTATCGGTTCGCTTTGCCCTTTCACTCGAGCTTCAGCCGACCCTTGGTGTAAGATTAGATAGCCTCGCCCTGGCCGTTGCTGAAGTGTCACGGGACTCATGTTTGGGCAAAGAGAGCCGCCCAGTGACACGTTGATATAGTTGTATGAGATGTCCCTAACTCGCAGTTTAAGGGAGAACTTCCTCCCCACAGACCGCATCACTCAATAAAGACTGTGCTCATGGCCTAAAAAATGATTTATTCCACAATCGCATTGTGTCTGCGCGCGCGCGCATGTGGTATGCGTGTGTATGTGTGTGTGTGTGTGTGTGTGTGTGTGTGTGTGTGTGTGTGTGTGTGTGTGTGTGTGTGCGTGCGCTTCCACAGAACCCAACAGCATGTGCATGGGGCTCTTGGGGTATGTGCTAATGTCCTACATACTATCTTCCTCTGATGCATTGCGTGTGTATATGTGTGGTGTGTGTGTGTGTGTTTACCCCCCCCACAGAGCCAGATAGCGTGCACATAGTGCACTCCGTACATCGAGTACGTGCTGATGTCCTACATGCTTCCTCCTACTGCACTAGGTGCACGTGCTTTCATAGAGCTATATGACACACGTGTGTAATATCCTATACATCAGGTATGTGATCATTGTTTCCATTGCAATGTGCACGTGTGTGTGTGCGTTCCCAGAGCTACATCGCGTGCGCGTGGGGCATACCGTACATCGCCTACGTGCTCATGGCCTCCTCCATTGCATTATGAATGTGTGTGCTTGTGCTTCACAGAGCTACATCGCGTGCGCGTGGGGCATCCCGTACATCGGGTACGTGCTCATGGCCTCCTCCGTTGCATTATGAATGTGTGTGCTTGTGCTTCACAGAGCTACATCGTGTGCGCGTGGGGCATCCCGTACATCGGGTACGTGCTCATGGCCTCCGTTGCATTATGAATGTGTGTGCTTGTGCTTTCACAGAGCTACATCGCGTGCGCGTGGGGCATCCCTTACATCGGGTACGTGCTCATGGCCTCCTCCGTTGCATTATGAATGTGTGTGCTTGTGCGTTCACAGAGCTACATCGCGTGCGCGTGGGGCATCCCGTACATCGGGTACGTGCTCATGGCTTATGGCATGGCGTCTTCGCTGGCGTCGCTGGTCGTCAGCTGGGCTGTCAAGCGCCTGGGGCGCCTCCCAGTGGTCGCCGCCTCGTATTCCCTGTTTCTGCTACTCGTCGCTGCGCTGAGTTGTTGGGCACCCGGCGCGGGCCAAGGAGCGGCCTACGTTCTCTTTGCCGCCGCCTGGGGCGTGGCGGATTCAAACGGGCTCGTCATTAATGGTAAGAGCAAGTGAAAGACGGAGACAGTGCACTAGGTTGCGTAGTAACTATCGAGATAATCGGTTTTCATATTTTAAAATCAGAAGGCATAAAAACAAAAGAAAGACTATCATATTAAATTACGGATTCGGATAGGGTATAAACTTCGATTACGGCGGTTTACAAATTTCAATGTTAAATGCGACACATAGGGCGTTACGATGTTAGCACCTGTATTATAATATTGTATTGGTACGTCAACAAAATGTAACCAAACAAAGAAACGAAAAGTCTCTTCACGGGTATATCACCTATTGCAACTGAAAAACGCTCGCACTGTTGTAAATGAACAATTCAGCGTCTGATTTTCGAAGTTTTCATTCTTATTTTATTCAGAACTGAGTATGTTTAAAATACAAGATAGAATCGCTAAATGAACACGCAGAACAGGGCAAAATACGAAAACATATTTCATCCTTCCTTTCCTTTTCTATTACTCGTTATATTCTTATTAAATTAGTATTATTTAACGAAGAATTTGCGTACCCGTGCGAGAAGTCTCGCATGCTAAACCCCACCCTGTTCCCTATATTTTCCATTTTAAGCCTGTAATATATCTCTTGATTCAACACACTGTTATCCTCCTTCACTTGTTCTTTATGTTTCCTTGTAATTGATAACTAGACATCGGATGTTTAGGGAAATGCCTATTTTTTCTAGAGAACTTATTTAAAGGCTGATAATATATGTCCACGAATCATGACAAATGATGACTTATGACGAAGTTTTATACTGCTTATTTTTACTTATTTTAGCATAAATGCCCATTTTTTGCATAAATACCTTTTTTTTAGAATTTTTTGCCTTTTATTTATTTATTATATTTAAATACAATGCTAACGGAAAATCGGCGATGGTCTAACGTGACCATTCATAACGAAATCATCAATTCACGTCCTTGTATTTCAAATAACGAGAGAATTCCTGAAAGTATACTAACTAATTTTTCTCCATTTCCCTATTTCGTAAATACCAGACATGACCTGAGACATGCTCGATTGACAATACACCGAGGGCACCGACATTTTAAGTGGAAATAAATATAAATTTCTAGAAGGTTTCAGTGTTTCTAGTGTTAAGCTGCCAAAATATATGCCAGTCACATAGTTCAGATATCCTTCTCCGCATTCAAACTGATTTTGTCTCCTGGTTACTGGTAATATGCAAATATTACTGATTAATGGAAACTATTAAGAATAAAATGTAGAAGAGTTATAAATATGTAAGTCTAGTTTTGCATTAAAATGTACGAACTCGTTTTGTGCATTTAAATTTACAAAACAGTAGAGACAAAAATTACAATTTTTCATTTTATTGTGTAGGTAACTTATGACAGTGCCTACTCTCCTTATTCTTGACATTTTCAGTGCCATTTTTAGTGCCTAAACATCCGATGTCTATTGATAACAATACAATACACCCGTGTCCATAGAAACTATTCTTATTTAACGTTATTACCGAGCAGAGAGGTACACCCGTGCAATTCAATTAGTAGTAAAAGTAGAATGTCAAGTAATTAGTTTAATTTCACATGCAGTTGCAGATTCTACAGGCTCTGAACAGGTGGGGTAGAATCGAGAAGTTTCGAACCAACAAAGATGTGATAGAATGTTCAAGAAGATATCAACTTATAGATAATGGTGTGATGAAGTTTTTAAGTCCCTAAAGAGCTTCGTTTAGGAGTTATTTAACGACATAGATTTCTAAAAAAGTTGCCAAATGTTGCGGGTTGGTTTAGACATGCATATTTAGATGCGTTTATTAAAACAAAATCCTTAATATGTTTAAAATCAAAGTACAATTCGTCACGTCTCCGTGAAATTCTCTTTCTTGAGAGACATCATTTATAAAGATCGATTGTGTGCGAGAACCACAAAAGCTATTTACGCGACTGAAATAATCCAGGAGGTGATCCCTTGTTGCAGCGATGTACGGTCTGCTGTTCCGAGGTCGCGAGCCGGCCGCCTATAGCAACTTCTCCCTGTGGATGAGCGCTGGCTTCATCACCGCGTTCATCCTCAGCCCCCTGGCGTGCACCGCCACCAAGTTGGTTTTCCTCGCCGCTACGCTGCTGCTGTCGGCGGCGTGTTTCGTCACTGCGGAACGCGCCCTTCGGCGACTGCTGCGTACGGAGGAAGAGGAGAAGCAACAAGCGAACGGACGTGCGACGAGGGTTGTGAGCGACAAAAGATGATCCGAGGACTTTTGTATCTTCGTTTCTTGTTCGAGCGCGGAATGACGAGAAAATTACGTTTTAACATTACGCTGGGGGGTCATAACAATAGAGAGTTTTTGCAAGTCGTGGATTTGAAAGACGAAACACGACAGTTCTGGGGAGAATTGTACTGCGCATGCGCCGGCATCAAATGACGGGATTTCGATTGACGGGTACCGTCATTCTCCCTATTTGTCGTCTATGACAAATGTGTTCAGAACTTACACTTTTTGTTGCCTCTAAACACGAATTCAACACTAACACACAATGCGAATGGAAGTAATGAAAAATATAACATACATACTACCAATATAATATGGCAAGAACTGAATTGCTAATGTTTCTCAATTCAAATCTGTGACGAATAAACTGACGTAATAGATTAGGATGTAGACGATATGTGTAGTGAGTCTACATTGATTGAAAGTTAATTATTTATATATCGGGCGTTATAATTGCCAAACATTTCCCATTTCTAACATAAACTATTTAAATTTGTTATATTAAAATAGCGAGGTTATCTAGGAAGCTATAGTTTTCTTTGGAGATAGACATGTGTGATACAATGAGATTTCATGTATTATACGTTTTACTATCTTGTAATTCTAATAAAAGCAAAAATTGGGTCAGAGATACACAGATGTTCCACAAACTCCTATCAGATCCTGTGAGAGGTATTCAGTCCTAATTAGTTCCTAGTTTTAATGTACGTTTTTGATTGTACAACATGCAAAAACTCATTTTTTTGAAGATACGTTATTTCCTTTTTACGATAATGTTTACATACTACGACGAATACTACGAAGACTCCCGTCTTCCGAAACTCTCTAATAAGCGATTCAATCGGTGATTTATCATCCTTTCTTGTCCGAGGGCGGAACGACGAAAATATTATAACCTGGGAGCGGTAGCTCAGTGCATCAACTGATGTCACTGCAGCGCCTCTCACCGGGTGGTCGTAGGTTCGAGTCCTGACGGTGGCAGGATTTTCGACACTAGCTTGTAAGCTAGGTCGAATTCAGTCATTGGAGAATTCTTCTAGAGGCCGGCTGCTCTGATCGGTAGTTTCCCGTGGTTCCTCCGATCAACGCCAGACAAAAGCCGGAGTAGTACTCTAACAAGCGGCCACGGACCGCGCGCCATCTGTCCTTCCTTGTCCTATTCTCTCTCCTTACACACACTTACACTAACATTCTCTACACTACCACATATCCCGGGAGACCGGTCGGGAGCTGAGAGCTTGTCCCGGCTGGAGCGGTGCCCCGCTGGTGAGAGTCCTGGTTCGGGGGAAACCCCACTAGCCGACGGTAGGTCGGCGCCGGATCTCGCCATCCCGCGGGGGAAGATCAACGTCATCATCATCATCATCCGCGAAAAAAACATGCACTACACTAACGGGACTAATGACCAAAGCAGTTGACGCGGCCGGAAAAAACCGAAAAAATCAATCAACGAAAATATTACATTCTAAAATTACACGTGTCTCAGTATAAATGTGTAACATGTCACATGTGGTAAAAGTAATTTTAGTTTGCTCGAGGGATTGAGCCACCTTGACGTATCGGACACGTGTCGCAACCTTCCCTACTGGATTTCTTTTAAAAGTACAGTTTAAGAGACGGAGTGCAATTTAGAAAACTAGTATCTCAATTTGGACAGACTGAACAGTCAGTTTTTCCATTCCTCATTACCAGAAACAATGTAATTAAAACATTCTATTTTATAATGGAATAGCATTGGAAGAACAAATTGGATATGGTTTTTGTATATTTTTCCGTTTTAATATTAAAAAATTAATATTGGTCTAAAACAGCTACCATTCCCCTACATCGATCATGAGTTGTGATGATGCGAGTTGTAAGTGACAAGGAATGAATCGCGGATTTTTATATTTTCGTTCCTTCTCTGAGTGGAGAATGACTTTAATACTACGTTTTAACATCACACAAGGGTTACAATGTTAAGTGGGGAGATGCGAGACTATAATTACCTGTTCGTAGATAGTCCAATTGATGAAATTTGCACAACTGATGATTTGACCGTATGTAACAAATGAGCAGTTCCAGTCGCTCAGTTTTGGACCTCTAAACGGATAGTTGTCCTACTCAAAGATTCCCATTTTCGTAGTGTCTTGATTACGTTTCGCCCTGTAGAAATGTAGAGACATTTTCAACGTAAATTGTAATGGTTTCTTATGAAGAATATCTCAGAAAATTTCCCATTTGCGTACACCATTATTATTCACATTTCTTTCTAAAAACTATGTTAAATTATTAATTCAATATGCTGTTGATATTATTTTCTAGACTATTATTACTCATTACTCAACTTGACATACAACTTGTTTAGAAATAAAACATACATAAAAGAAAACAAGTGGCCTACGGCGGAAAAAATTCTGATGAATGAAACAACTCAAAATTGTTCCCAAAAAAAACCCCACCATTGATTCAAAACAACAAAAAAAGTATCCTTTGCACAATACAATATTCCACGCACAACACTATAAATCTAAACAAATAGAGACAGAAACCGTTGCATCGGTGTTTCAAGGGCAGAATGCTCGCTTCCCAAACGAGCGCCCCGGCTTAGATTCCCAGCCGACGCATAATTATATTAGTAAATGTGTGAGAGCTAACCAGCTAAATAAATAGAATTAAGACTCCCGTCGTCGCATCGGTGGTTCAATGGCAGAATGCTCGCTTCCCAAACAAGCGACCCGGGTTCGATTCCCGGCCGATGCATAATTATATTAGTAAATGGGTGAGAGCGAACCAGCTAACAAAATGGAATGAAGACTCCCGCCGTCGCATCGGTGGTTCAATGGCAGAATGCTCGCTTCCCAAGCAAGCGACCCGGGTTCGATTCCCGGCCGATGCATAATTATGTTAGTAAATGGGTGAGAGCTAACCAGCTAACAAAATGGAATAAAGGTTTCCGTCGTCGCATCGGTGGTTCAATGGCAGAATGCTCGCTTCCCAAGCAAGCGACCCGGGTTCGATTCCCGGCCGATGCATAATTATGTTAGTAAATGGGTGAGAGCTAACCAGCTAACAAAATGGAATAAAGGTTTCCGTCGTCGCATCGGTGGTTCAATGGCAGAATGCTCGCTTCCCAAGCAAGCGACCCGGGTTCTATTCCCGGCCGATGCATAATTATATTAGTAAATGGGTGAGAGCTAACCAGCTAACAAAATGGAATAAAGGGTTCCGTCGTCGCATCGGTGGTTCAATGGCAGAATGCTAGCTTCCCAAGCAAGCGACCCGGGTTCGATTCCCGGCCGATGCATAATTATGTTAGTAAATGGGTGAGAGCTAACCAGCTAACAAAATGGAATAAAGGTTTCCGTCGTCGCATCGGTGGTTCAATGGCAGAATGCTCGCTTCCCAAGCAAGCGACCCGGGTTCGATTCCCGGCCGATGCATAATTATGTTAGTAAATGGGTGAGAGCTAACCAGCTAACAAAATGGAATAAAGGTTTCCGTCGTCGCATCGGTGGTTCAATGGCAGAATGCTCGCTTCCCAAGCAAGCGACCCGGGTTCGATTCCCGGCCGATGCATAATTATGTTAGTAAATGGGTGAGAGCTAACCAGCTAACAAAATGGAATAAAGGTTTCCGTCGTCGCATCGGTGGTTCAATGGCAGAATGCTCGCTTCCCAAGCAAGCGACCCGGGTTCGATTCCCGGCCGATGCATAATTATGTTAGTAAATGGGTGAGAGCTAACCAGCTAACAAAATGGAATAAAGGTTTCCGTCGTCGCATCGGTGGTTCAATGGCAGAATGCTCGCTTCCCAAGCAAGCGACCCGGGTTCGATTCCCGGCCGATGCATAATTATGTTAGTAAATGGGTGAGAGCTAACCAGCTAACAAAATGGAATAAAGGGTTCCGTCGTCGCATCGGTGGTTCAATGGCAGAATGCTAGCTTCCCAAGCAAGCGACCCGGGTTCGATTCCCGGCCGATGCATAATTATGTTAGTAAATGGGTGAGAGCTAACCAGCTAACAAAATGGAATAAAGGTTTCCGTCGTCGCATCGGTGGTTCAATGGCAGAATGCTCGCTTCCCAAGCAAGCGACCCGGGTTCGATTCCCGGCCGATGCATAATTATGTTAGTAAATGGGTGAGAGCTAACCAGCTAACAAAATGGAATAAAGGTTTGCGTCGTTGCATCGGTGGTTCAATGGCAGAATGCTCGCTTCCCAAGCAAGCGACCCGGGTTCGATTCCCGGCCGATGCATAATTATGTTACTAAATGGGTGAGAGCTAACCAGCTAACAAAATGGAATAAAGGTTTCCGTCGTCGCATCGGTGGTTCAATGGCAGAATGCTCGCTTCCCAAGCAAGCGACCCGGGTTCGATTCCCGGCCGATGCATAATTATGTTAGTAAATGGGTGAGAGCTAACCAGCTAACAAAATGGAATAAAGGTTTCCGTCGTCGCATCGGTGGTTCAATTGCAGAATGCTCGCTTCCCAAGCAAGCGACCCGGGTTCGATTCCCGGCCGATGCATAATTATGTTAGTAAATGGGTGAGAGCTAACCAGCTAACAAAATAGAATAATGGTTTCCGTCGTTGCATCGGTGGTTCAATGGCAGAATGCTCGCTTCCGAAGCAAGCGACCCGGGTTCGATTCCCGGCCGATGCATAATTATGTTACTAAAAGGGTGAGAGCTAAATCCAGCTAACAAAATGGAATAAAGGTTTCCGTCGTCGCATCGGTGGTTCATCGGCAGAATGCTCGCTTCCCAAGCAAGCGACCCGGGTTCGATTCCTGGCCGATGCATAATTATGTTAGTAAATGGGTGAGAGCTAACCAGCTAACAAAATGGAATAAAGGTTTCCGTCGTCGCATCGGTGGTTCAATGGCAGAATGCTCGCTTCCCAAGCAAGCGACCCGGGTTCTATTCCCGGCCGATGCATAATTATATTAGTAAATGGGTGAGAGCTAACCAGCTAACAAAATGGAATAAAGGGTTCCGTCGTCGCATCGGTGGTTCAATGGCAGAATGCTAGCTTCCCAAGCAAGCGACCCGGGTTCGATTCCCGGCCGATGCATAATTATGTTAGTAAATGGGTGAGAGCTAACCAGCTAACAAAATGGAATAAAGGTTTCCGTCATCGCATCGGTGGTTCAATGGCACAATGCTCGCTTCCCAAGCAAGCGACCCGGGTTCGATTCCCGGCCGATGCATAATTATGTTAGTAAATGGGTGAGAGCTAACCAGCTAACAAAATGGAATAAAGGTTTCCGTCGTTGCATCGGTGGTTCAATGGCAGAATGCTCGCTTCCCAAGCAAGCGACCCGGGTTCGATTCCCGGCCGATGCATAATTATGTTACTAAATGGGTGAGAGCTAACCAGATAACAAAATGGAATAAAGGTTTCCGTCGTCGCATCGGTGGTTCAATGGCAGAATGCTCGCTTCCCAAGCAAGCGACCCGGGTTCGATTCCCGGCCGATGCATATTTATGTTAGTAAAAGGGTGAGAGCTAACCACCTAACAAAATGGAATAAAGGTTTCCGTCGTCGCATCGGTGGTTCAATTGCAGAATGCTCGCTTCCCAAGCAAGCGACCCGGGTTCGATTCCCGGCCGATGCATAATTATGTTAGTAAATGGGTGAGAGCTAACCAGCTAACAAAATAGAATAATGGTTTCCGTCGTTGCATCGGTGGTTCAATGGCAGAATGCTCGCTTCCCAAGCAAGCGACCCGGGTTCGATTCCCGGCCGATGCATAATTATGTTAGTAAATGGGTGAGAGCTAACCAGCTAACAAAATGGAATAAAGGTTTCCGTCGTCGCATCGGTGGTTCAATGGCAGAATGCTCGCTTCCCAAGCAAGCGACCCGGGTTCGATTCCCGGCCGATGCATAATTATGTTAGTAAATGGGTGAGAGCTAACCAGCTAACAAAATGGAATAAAGGTTTCCGTCGTTGCATCGGTGGTTCAATGGCAGAATGCTCGCTTCCCAAGCAAGCGACCCGGGTTCGATTCCCGGCCGATGCATAATTATGTTAGTAAATGGGTGAGAGCTAACCAGCTAACAAAATGGAATAAAGGTTTCCGTCGTTGCATCGGTGGTTCAATGGCAGAATGCTCGCTTCCCAAGCAAGCGACCCGGGTTCGATTCCCGGCCGATGCATAATTATGTTAGTAAATGGGTGAGAGCTAACCAGCTAACAAAATGGAATAAAGGTTTCCGTCGTTGCATCGGTGGTTCAATGGCAGAATGCTCGCTTCCCAAGCAAGCGACCCGGGTTCGATTCCCGGCCGATGCATAATTATGTTAGTAAATGGGTGAGAGCTAACCAGCTAACAAAATGGAATAAAGGTTTCCGTCGTCGCATCGGTGGTTCAATGGCAGAATGCTCGCTTCCCAAGCAAGCGACCCGGGTTCGATTCCCGGCCGATGCATAATTATGTTAGTAAATGGGTGAGAGCTAACCAGCTAACAAAATGGAATAAAGGTTTCCGTCGTTGCATCGGTGGTTCAATGGCAGAATGCTCGCTTCCCAAGCAAGCGACCCGGGTTCGATTCCCGGCCGATGCATAATTATGTTAGTAAATGGGTGAGAGCTAACCAGCTAACAAAATGGAATAAAGGTTTCCGTCGTCGCATCGGTGGTTCAATGGCAGAATGCTCGCTTCCCAAGCAAGCGACCCGGGTTCGATTCCCGGCCGATGCATAATTATGTTAGTAAATGGGTGAGAGCTAACCAGCTAACAAAATGGAATAAAGGTCTCCGTCGTCGCATCGGTGGTTCAATGGCAGAATGCTCGCTTCCCAAGCAAGCGACCCGGGTTCGATTCCCGGCCGATGCATAATTATGTTAGTAAATAGGTGAGAGCTAACCAGCTAACAAAATGGAATAAAGGTTTCCGTCGTCGCATCGGTGGTTCAATGGCAGAATGCTCGCTTCCCAAGCAAGCGACCCGGGTTCGATTCCCGGCCGATGCATAATTATGTTAGTAAATGGGTGAGAGCTAACCAGCTAACAAAATGGAATAAAGGTTTCCGTCGTCGCATCGGTGGTTCAATTGCAGAATGCTCGCTTCCCAAGCAAGCGACCCGGGTTCGATTCCCGGCCGATGCATAATTATGTTAGTAAATGGGTGAGAGCTAACCAGCTAACAAAATGGAATAAAGGTTTGCGTCGTTGCATCGGTGGTTCAATGGCAGAATGCTCGCTTCCCAAGCAAGCGACCCGGGTTCGATTCCCGGCCGATGCATAATTATGTTAGTAAATGGGTGAGAGCTAACCAGCTAACAAAATGGAATAAAGGTTTGCGTCGTCGCATCGGTGGTTCAATGGCAGAATACTCCTTCCCAAGCAAGCGACGGAATTCGATTCCCGGCCGATGCATAATTATATTAGTAAATGGGTGAGAGGCAACAGCTAACAAAATGGAATAAAAGGCTTCCGTCGTTGCATCGGTGTTTCAAGGGCAGAATGCTCGCTTCCCAAACGAGCGCCCCGGCTTAGATTCCCAGCCGACGCATAATTATATTAGTAAATGTGTGAGAGCTAACCAGCTAAATAAATAGAATTAAGACTCCCGTCGTCGCATCGGTGGTTCAATGGCAGAATGCTCGCTTCCCAAACAAGCGACCCGGGTTCGATTCCCGGCCGATGCATAATTATATTAGTAAATGGGTGAGAGCGAACCAGCTAACAAAATGGAATGAAGACTCCCGCCGTCGCATCGGTGGTTCAATGGCAGAATGCTCGCTTCCCAAGCAAGCGACCCGGGTTCGATTCCCGGCCGATGCATAATTATGTTAGTAAATGGGTGAGAGCTAACCAGCTAACAAAATGGAATAAAGGTTTCCGTCGTTGCATCGGTGGTTCAATGGCAGAATGCTCGCTTCCCAAGCAAGCGACCCGGGTTCGATTCCCGGCCGATGCATAATTATGTTAGTAAATGGGTGAGAGCTAACCAGCTAACAAAATGGAATAAAGGTTTCCGTCGTTGCATCGGTGGTTCAATGGCAGAATGCTCGCTTCCCAAGCAAGCGACCCGGGTTCGATTCCCGGCCGATGCATAATTATGTTAGTAAATGGGTGAGAGCTAACCAGCTAACAAAATAGAATAATGGTTTCCGTCGTTGCATCGGTGGTTCAATGGCAGAATGCTCGCTTCCGAAGCAAGCGACCCGGGTTCGATTCCCGGCCGATGCATAATTATGTTAGTAAATGGGTGAGAGCTAACCAGCTAACAAAATGGAATAAAGGTTTCCGTCGTCGCATCGGTGGTTCAATGGCAGAATGCTCGCTTCCCAAGCAAGCGACCCGGGTTCGATTCCCGGCCGATGCATAATTATGTTAGTAAATGGGTGAGAGCTAACCAGCTAACAAAATGGAATAAAGGTTTCCGTCGTTGCATCGGTGGTTCAATGGCAGAATGCTCGCTTCCCAAGCAAGCGACCCGGGTTCGATTCCCGGCCGATGCATAATTATGTTACTAAATGGGTGAGAGCTAACCAGCTAACAAAATGGAATAAAGGTTTCCGTCGTCGCATCGGTGGTTCAATGGCAGAATGCTCGCTTCCCAAGCAAGCGACCCGGGTTCGATTCCCGGCCGATGCATAATTATGTTAGTAAATGGGTGAGAGCTAACCAGCTAACAAAATGGAATAAAGGTTTCCGTCGTTGCATCGGTGGTTCAATGGCAGAATGCTCGCTTCCCAAGCAAGCGACCCGGGTTCGATTCCCGGCCGATGCATAATTATGTTAGTAAATGGGTGAGAGCTAACCAGCTAACAAAATGGAATAAAGGTTTCCGTCGTCGCATCGGTGGTTCAATGGCAGAATGCTCGCTTCCCAAGCAAGCGACCCGGGTTCGATTCCCGGCCGATGCATAATTATGTTAGTAAATGGGTGAGAGCTAACCAGCTAACAAAATGGAATAAAGGTTTCCGTCGTTGCATCGGTGGTTCAATGGCAGAATGCTCGCTTCCCAAGCAAGCGACCCGGGTTCGATTCCCGGCCGATGCATAATTATGTTAGTAAATGGGTGAGAGCTAACCAGCTAACAAAATGGAATAAAGGTTTCCGTCGTCGCATCGGTGGTTCAATGGCAGAATGCTCGCTTCCCAAGCAAGCGACCCGGGTTCGATTCCCGGCCGATGCATAATTATGTTAGTAAATGGGTGAGAGCTAACCAGCTAACAAAATGGAATAAAGGTTTCCGTCGTCGCATCGGTGGTTCAATGGCAGAATGCTCGCTTCCCAAGCAAGCGACCCGGGTTCGATTCCCGGCCGATGCATAATTATGTTAGTAAATGGGTGAGAGCTAACCAGCTAACAAAATGGAATAATGGTTTCCGACGTTGCATCGGTGGTTCAATGGCAGAATGCTCGCTTCCCAAGCAAGCGACCCGGGTTCGATTCCCGGCCGATGCATAATTATGTTAGTAAATGGGTGAGAGCTAACCAGCTAACAAAATGGAATAAAGGTTTCCGTCGTCGCATCGGTGGTTCAATGGCAGAATGCTCGCTTCCCAAGCAAGCGACCCGGGTTCGATTCCCGGCCGATGCATAATTATGTTAGTAAATGGGTGAGAGCTAACCAGCTAACAAAATGGAATAAAGGTTTCCGTCGTCGCATCGGTGGTTCAATGGCAGAATGCCCTAATTTAGAACGATTTTCCTAAGGATGAGCCAAAGTGACAGCTAGTGCTGGCAACATAACTGAAGGTTCTGTGGTCGTTGTGCCCACCAGCCCATTAGACTCCCTTCCCGCATTCGTTCGTCTGCAGTTGGCTAACTTGTAAATGGCTTCGACGCTTCCTTTTGGGATGTCCTCGTCCGACAAAAATATACTGCGCTGCGAGAAATAATTGATATTAGGAAGTGCAGTGTAATGTGCTCTTCAGTAAAAATTCTTTTTTCTATAAACATTACATTAAATGTACTTTTTGTGTGATCAATATTATGTTTATTTTAAAACCGAGACTTGAATGCGAGATGCGTACCGGTGCACGTGTTTCTGGCTTAAAATCATTTTTCTTTCTATTTACATTAGTGGCAGTTTTCTTTTACTGATTATGAGAGCATGTGAAGAGATTTTCCACATACGTAATTAAATTTAAATATTTCCCGAACTCGCGTACGTGCATATAATTAAGCGAAACTCTTAGACTTCTGCATAGGGATGTTTTCATAGGATCCATTAGCACTTTTCGAAGGGGCGTGACTGAACAGCTGTCGCGGCGGAGGGATACTTCTCTGAAATACATGTGATGTTCACTTGTTTTCACGAACTGTCACTTTGGCTCATCCTTAGGGAAATCGTTCTTTATTAGCCACAGTTCGGACGTTGAACCTTGCATCGCTACCCAAGTGCAGTGCAATGCCCTGCAGGCGCAGTGCAGGACCGTGGGACGCCCTTTCTTCCTCTCAAGGGGGAGGGGGAGGGGGTCAAGGCTCGCGAAGGGCCAGCCCTTCCGGCCTCCTGCCGCTAATGACGGTGACTAACGAGGCGGCCGGCGACTGGCGCGCTCCTCGTGGGAAGAGAACACACGTACAAAAGACTCCCCCGCGTAATGCATTGTTATTAAATGCAGAGCCTGCCTGCCTGCCCGCCCAGCATCTGATTCGACCCAAACGCGCGCCTTAAGATGCGCTTTAAGACCTGTCCAAGCATCGCGCTTGACAAGCTGGTTCAAGCGCGATACAAGCAGAGGACGAATACATGAGATGGTCAGATATAAAACCAAGCCACGTCAACAACTATTTAGGTTGTCAAAACCATTTAGCCAAGTTAACAACTAATTAATTAGTAAACAATTCAATCTGAATCATTAAACTTAAAAATGAAATCATGTATTTACCACAGATGTTAACTGATTCTAATGATATCGGGCATCAACGAGCCCTCAGACCGAAGGTACTCGGACTTTTCGCCGCTGCTCGATCGATAGAGCCCTTATAACGCACTTGGTACATAAATAACTATTCTTCCCCATATTAGAGGAGACAATCGATTCAGTGCCAAAATATTACTCTCCAAGCCCTAAACACATATGAAATCGTGGCTTCACTATCGTTGCGCTGATCATACTGAGCTTTATGTGGGAGGTTCGTTACGTCGAGGGCACGTGATACAAAGCTAGGGCTGAACTATGAGGCCGATGTGTCAACCAGCACGGTTTCCCTAACGTTATAGTATTAAACCATAAGAAATAATGTGAGAAAGTAGATGCTGTTGTAGCATCACTAGTTCATTTTCCATTATTCACATCCAAACGTATTTTATTATCTTCAATAATACCTGTCACTTCAGTCAAAACACATATGCAGTGTTCCTTTCATAAATTAACAGATTATTCAAAACATCCTGCAAAAAATACCTTAATAATGAATAAAATACTATTTGCACTGAAAGACAGAAAATCGAACTAAACTTAAAAAAATAATAAGCACTTCAAAACTATGTAGTGAAAGAAACGTAAGCATTACCTATAAAAATTATACAAATAGCTAAGCGTTTTGATCAATGTTTTAAAAACAAAACAGTGCTGTTGGTTACAAAATCCTACAAGTTCTCTCAACTATATTTCTGAGCAAATATCTCATAAAACTTTGGACCAAAGAAGAGGTATATATTTATTGAAATATAAAGATAACATAAGCAGAATTACTCTGCTTAAGTAAGACAAGCTAGAAGGAAATATTCTTGAAGAATAAAAGCATCTCACTCATTGAAAATGAAATGTTGACAATTCTATCTTTGCAAAAATCAAAACTCACCTTATTCAATTCAACCACTCTTTCGGCGCAATTTAAAATTTCAAAATTTCTTGATTTGTCAAGGTAGAAAAAAGGACATTAAAAAAACTTTGAAATTTTACACTTTTTTGGAAAATCATCTATCTTAGGTCTTAATGAAGAATCACATAATAAAAGTATGCATTTAATATGTTTTTATTATCTAAGTTTGCTATTACACTCCACCACGTTTTTCGTTCTCCCCACTTCAATACACAGTGACGTTTCTTTAGTTAACACCCGTAACATGTTCATGTGTTTTAATGTATGGTACTTATAAGCTTTTCACTCCCATCTGTTACATTTTATACACATTTAAAAGATCATTACTACTATTTGTACTTTTACTAAAGAAAATAGTACCCCAAAGCATGTTTCGGACACTGTGTTTCAAAAAATGTATTAAAACGTTTATATTCCGACTGAATGATTTCTTTCGATTGATCCATTAGTACTCTTAAAAATGTAATGATAATTTTAATTACTTCTGTAGTACCATGATTTCTTATTCCAAATCTGCGAGAAACAAATATCTTCCTACTACATGGTTTTCGATCATTAGACATAATATTTCTACAACACAAAATACGAAAAAGGTCTGCATAAAACATAAATGTTGGCAAGAAATATAATATATTAATTGTTGTTTTATGAATTTATAACTACATACCCGAAACTAACTTTCAATGTAAAATACACCTTCAGTACAAGACAAATTTGTGATTTCGATCAATTACCTCAAACTGATGCAAATGCTTCATCGGCGAAAATTTACAACTGCACCAGTTGTATCCAGACCTGTGAATATAATAGGCGTATTAGTTAATTACGATTTTTAAAATGTTAAGGTAAATTTAATGTAACTGATTTTCATCCGAATGCTGTTACACATCTTATAAAACTCATTATTAGTCACAACTAATTTTGAAATCTCTTGAAGGATTTCAGAACAATAGTACTATTTTCATGCAGGTTTCCAAACGCATATTGCCCCAAAACTACGTTGAATATTTGATGTGCAATGAATTGATAGTACATTAAGAAATGATGATGCAATTATGGTCATTATACACGAGTGTGATATTACGATACGAGCGAAGTACGAGCGTGTATCGTAAACTTCACACGAGTATATTTACATTGTTTCATACGATACTTTTTCTACCACATTTATAAGTTAAACTTTTACTTTGAATCGTTTCGTGGCAGTTGACATGCAGGATACAGCCAAGGCCACCTAGCGGACATCTACCCTACCTGCCGCAGGTGGCTTTGGTTTACCAGTTCGCCTGCGAGAGAAAACAGAAGTTGCGGCAATAATTACGAAGTTACCATTTTCGCTTTTTCTCTTATTTATGGAGGTGTTAACTCCTCCTCTGATTCACTAGACATTTCAAACTAAAGAATTTGTCGGTTTTAAAGGACAAACACACGGCAGCAACATATAACACACAATCACGAGTTCTGATCTTAACGTCAGTCAAATGTTCCCTCCACCACTACCACTCCGCTAGTCAAATAGGATCAAAGTGAAATTACGATCCAATTTATTTTAAATAACATTCCACATACAAATTACTGATAATAAAATAAATTAAAACTGATAAACATAATTTAACATTAAATGCAATTTTAATGTATACAATAGAACAAAACATTTACTAGAAAGATTCTCAATGATTAATGAAGTGACAATCATTGGTTTGTAAACTTCTCGGTGATTGGCCAAGAACCTGTATCATAATGAAATCTATATCGTAGTGAGTATCATTATGCAACGGGTTGCAGCCATCAAATGACAGAATTATACAATGGGAGTAGGAAAACAGTTTTATAATATGCTAGGCAGTTGAATTTTACATTATATCTCAAATAAAATTTGCAGTTTCTCAATCCACAGTTTTTATGAGAGTGAACAGAAAGCGTGGTATTTCCTGTTCTCTACAAACTACATTTTTTTGAGAATTTATTAGGAACTTAAAAGAAATATTACATGTTCACATAACACTTTCTCACAAATTTCATTTAAGCATGTTTTAACTTACAAAATCTACTCGTGAAGTCACGATGATACACTGCAATCTAACATTTTATATTTTGTGATGGATTGCAACCAACTACTTTCAAGTTCTCAAAATAATAAAACATACAACTCATAATGACATATGACTCCTCTTTGTATGCTTAAAAGCCATGCAATTACATGATTAATCACCATATCTTTGGGTGGTTCAATACTTCGGTTTTTGTGATGTGGCCATATTGCCAATATGTAGGTCGTTTAATAAACGTATTCTGTTACGGTGCGATTCTTGTAAATAACTACAAGATAGTATATTACATACTACAAGATAACTAGAAATTGAACGTATGTAAATCACACGGTGCATAAAATTGCATTCCAGAAAGGCTAAAAAGCGAGAAAAATACGTACCTTGCCAACAACTAACCGCAGTGTTATATGAAAAGGACAACTTCCCTCGAGTGCTGTCCGCTGTTCACTCCAGATGTCTGATTTAACCATGGCAGTGCGGCGATTTGGATCAGGGCGAGGAGGCGAGAGGGGTAGCAGGAGGGGCAACTTGAGAAAGGGAGGAAACGATTGGAGAAGGTCCGAGGAAGGTGGAGGAGGAAACGATTGGAGGAGCCCAACGTCTGTTATAATTCTGCACTCGTTTTCTTGATCTCTAGAATCCCTATCCCCTTTCTTTAGAATATCACACGGTAGAATTATGAATAATGGTAGAATCCAGTATTGATTTGATATGATTTATTTAGTAAAAAACCGTAAAAAACGTAAGTGACGTGAACGATGAATAAAAGTTTCAAAATTTAATTGCATCTATGAACGAACAGCAGATTATTTTTGTATTGCTAATAAAATAGTAATACACCTCCGGCTCTACTCCTACCACTACTAGCAAACCCGTGCGCACTCTGAAGCTACATATATGTCCAGAAACAAAACAAGGGGTCCATCTCAACATTTGCTTAATGGATCAGGGAAAATCGACAAAAACCTGATCGAAATAGAGATCGTTGACCCGGAAGTTGAAGTACATTATTTGTTACATGCATATTAAGTATTTTTTAAATTATACAATTCAAATGTAAACTAATCCATTATATATATTTGTTTTTTAAAATAAATATTATTTTTATTTTTGATGATCACTATAGTCTCTAATTGAATAGAAACAGTTGTGCAGCAGATAATATTTTACTTTTCACTTAAATTTGTGTGCCGACTGTAATAGTATAATGTCATTTGGCAATGCATTGTAAAGGAACGTACATGTATTTGGATTTCTTATAGTGAGCTATTGATACTGGAACTTGATGAACACGATTTCTACGATGTGTGTTGTAATTATAAATATTAGTATTGCATGAAAATATGTTCCCACTGTTAAGTAAGTCAGTTTGGATAAAAACAACAGATTCGTATATAAAATTCCAAACTCAATGAAAAGAGGCTTGTATGTATCACGTGGATGGCATTTCTTTATTATTCGTATAATGTTTGTTGCAATCTAAGTCTGGATACTAGAGAGTGAGCTTACTCAGAACATTATGCTGTATCTCAGGCGAGAATGTACTACATTTGCAAAATACATTCACTAACGGCTGACAGAATTTGAAAGAATTCTGAATGTGTAACATAACAAACTTAATTTAATACAGTGTTTAATTCAGTTTATAACATTTTGGAGAATTGGCACAAAATAAAAATTATCAGCAAAAAGTTTTTTTTCGGTAATACGAATAAATCTTATATGGATATTCCACTTGAAGTTTGACTAACTTGAGAGATCCAGAAATTTTATGTTATCATCAGCTACTGTCAGATGAATATAGGTAGGAACAAACATTTATGTTTACGGTACTGCTGTCAAAATTACTAAAGCTTCCACTTCCCTCGTATCGAGCAAAAGAAAACCTGAGCGATATAGTACCATGTTTAAAAAAAATCTTCTTTTCAGAACACTCTTGCCGGGTGTTTGATTTTGGAGACGTATTAATGATGTTAGCATTCCCCAGAAAACATTACTGAATATATTTAATACTTAATTATACTTACTATTTATTGTACTAAATTGTAAATTAGGTTGTATTAAAGAAATTTGTAACAATTTATGTCTTTTAGGGAATTGGCACAAAATATAAATCGTCAGCAAGAAATATTTGGGGAAATCTGAATAAATCTTTGAGATTCCTGATTTAGTTCTAGCAGGTGTAAATGTGTTGATACCCCAAGGGATGAAAACTATGATCAAAAGGATATAACTACGTGTATATTGTCCAATAATTATTTATGAAATGTATACCAGAAATTTTATTAATAAAATCTGAAATACTGGGTAGTATCTTATAGATCCCAATATATTTTTGAGAAGAACAACTAAGAGTTGAGTCAGAGAAAGAAACAAGACAGTTCACAAGGTTTAAATATTAATTTTAGAATTGTTTGGGCAAAATTGGTTTGAGCAATTGGTTTGGAAATCGTTACGACTTTGAGCCCGTTTGTTGGGTACTTCTCTGAAATACGTCTAATATTGATTAGAGAAACCATGGGAAACTATCGACCATAACAGCCTGTCGCTAAAATTCTCCGTCAGTCTGATTGAATTTGAATTTTTATGTACTACGTAGGGCCTAAAAATCGCCATGACCAGGACTGGAACCAAGGTCCTCCCGATCAATGATGCCCCCTTAAAACGAGGCTTCTGGGTGGGTATCTTCCTGGATGGTTCCCTTGCCCGCAGCGAGTGAAAGTGGTTGGCACCTGTCTCGTCCACCTGCTGCCTGGCTCCCCTCCTACCCCCACTCCTGGTCCCGTTCCACACTGAACCGCGCCCGCTGCCAACGAAAGTGCACTCACTTCGAGTTTCCTAGAACAGTCCCGTTCAGCAGGGGGTCTCTAACTTTTTGGGCTCCCTTCATTACCACTGAGATTTCGGAGTTGCGGCCGGGAGAGGTGGCTCAGAGCTTCAAATAATATGTAGCTACAGTGATTCTGACCGGGAGGTCCTAGGTTCGAGCCCCGACGGTAGCAGGACACTACCTTTTCAGCTTGGACGGGTTCAGTCGCTGTCTGGAGGAGAAATCTACCAGCCGGCTACTCTAATCAGCATTTTTTCGTGGTTACTTCGATGAACACCAGGTGAATGCCGGAGCAGTACCCTAACAAACGGGTCCATGGACTGCGCGCGATCTTTCTTTTCTCTTCCTCGTCCTATCTTCCGCCTTACACACGCACTTAAACTAACATGTACTACACTACCACACATGCCGGGAGACCGGTCGGGAGCTTAGAGCTTGCCCTGGCTAGGGCGGTGCCCCGCTGGTGGGAGATACCTGATCGGGGAAAACCCACAAGCGAACGGTAGGTGGGCGCCGGATCTCGCCATCCAGAGGAGGGAAGATCACAGCCACCTCGCGATGAAAAACATGCACTACACTTACGGGACTCAGTAGTTGACGCGCCTGGAATCACTAACAACCAACCAGTAAAAATAGAAACTGTTTCATTGATTTTTTTAAATTTATTTTCTCGTTCCTTAGTATCTAACGAAAACATTCTCTAGTATGATGAAAGGCTGCTTATGTTTCTTTCAGTTTCTACGCGCAAAGGAAATAGTAGTTAACAATACGAATGTGTACAAAGGGTGATAATTGCATGAATGGTATGTTCAAGAAAACGAACGACGATAGGAGCGAGGTTTCTTATATCCCTTTATACACATGTTACGTTCAATATTTTTTCGTTTCCATTTACGAATAATTCAAATTTTAAAACATCCAAACACATCTTTTCCACACGCGGCATGCATTTCATGACATAGTATTGCTTCTGAAGAAAATCTATTTTCGTAGGCTTTGCATTATTTCTGTTTTCACGAAATATTTGCAAATACTGGAAGGTACTAAACATATGCGGATAAAATATTAGAAGCTGACAAAGTCGTGAAAACATTAGTTCCCACGAAAAGTAAAGACAGGTAAGAGAGATAATACAACACGTTTAAATATTGAAAAAAAAACTAGTCACTTCTGACACAGTTTTGGTATAGCATACTTTTTAGATCTGGTAAACACAAGTGACGTTTACATTTTTACATTCATATCATACATGCAATCCTAAGACCAAACGTTTGACATGTAAATCATTTAATGTATTCACTAAAAATATTTTATTTTGTTCCATAAGTCAGGTAGTTTAACTTTTACTTCCCCAATTTATTTTTATTCATTCGTTGTTTATTTGTAATTGAAGGTAGCACGTAATATGTGATGTACATTTTTATTTATGCTTCGTAGCCGACTGCAAATACCGTTGCTACGTTTGTGTTATAGTTTCTTAATTACACGATTTCGCTCCTTTTCTGATTTCTGATTGGTAGGTGTGAACTTTTAATAGGACGGTGGAGTTTAAATGGCACGCATGCTATTAACATAGAGATAAATAAAGATTTTTCATGGAATTAATAAGCATATTGTGAACTAACGAAAAAAATTGGTAATACGATTTTTTCAGGCTTAAGAGGACAGAATTTTTATTCATGGTTATAGTTGCAGCAATAATCAGGAATGAAAGAACTTGTATAACACTACCAATTTTCTGTACCTCACTCTTTTCATATTGGTAATGTGAACAGATCTGCATATTCTCTCTTTTTATTCTCCTTCCCTGAATAAGGTGGGAGCGTGCGAAAAGTTTAAGTAGCATAAATTGTTTACAAAGTGTGCATGGTAAGAGCTATTTTGAGGGGCTTGTTACTGACTTCAGAGGAGGATGATTCAAAGGAGTGCTCCAGTTCGGCGAATGGAATTAAGAAAAAACGTTCCGATATCCCATACTCTGCAAGGATCAGTATGTACTGAATTTGGTAAGAAGCAGTATTTCAATTTCGTTCACTATTTTGACTCATAACTTTCCATTATTTAATGAATTCAATTACTTATGACCCGCTATACAAATGAAAATCATTATATACTCCGAAATAAAGTGGTACTTGTAACAGCAATGCCATTTGCTGATGAAAAATTTGAAGTTTTTTATTCTCCATTTCACCATTCAAACATTTATAAACTGGCTTCATCTTCTCGATTTGCAGGTCTCCTTACTGCATTTTGCGTGAAATCTCAAAAAGTAAAAAAAACCTTAACAAACACAATGATATATAGCAACTTGAATATAAAAACTTGAAAATCTTTAAAGCATATTTAAAATATTTATAAATTATTTTTGAAAAGTTCACAGTAACAGTAAGCTATATAATCGTAAAAAGAAATATTTTAACTCCATTGGTTACAACTTTGCAACGATTAGATTCTTAAAAATGGATTTCTACAGCTACGACGATTCAACTTTGTAATCACTTTGTGTTGCCGATTTAATATGTATCTTAAACATGTAAATAATCTTTAATCGCGATCGTTAATTTTAGAAGAAATGTCGCCTAGATTTTTCTTTTCCTTTTGACAGAATGAATTTCTTTGAATTCAATCAATAATACAACGTAAGAAACAGAAGTTTCTTCTTAAAACTAAAAAAATTGTTGCAAATTATCGTGGGGCATTCCCCATGTAGGTTATTTCCCTACGGTGTTCACTGATGGTTATAGTTATACATAACGATGGCCAGTGTACTGAATCGAAGGAAATAAATTGAAATGCACAAAAACAGTACGTCATTGTTCCTTTCATCGGAGGAAGAAAGGAAGTAGGTTGTTTTACGGGGTAGGGTAAGGGAGGGGATGAGAAGGGAAGAGGAGGGGGAAGAGGGGGGCATAGATACGCGTGAAGAGGAATCAATCTCTCGAAAGACCTCCGAACGGAGTGGAGATTCGCATCCCTGGAGCTTCCTTTCTTCTTTGCATTTCATCTGGCCTTGAAATTTGTTGCTTTAGGTCGACGACTTTACAGAGTTGTTCTCTCTCTCCTTCTCTCCCCCCTCTCTTCAACTGCACGAACTCCGTCAAGTTGTTTTCTTAAGAGTTCTAGTTAGAAACCATTAAGGTGAATATGAAGATAAAGTGATATTCGAGAATTCGCTGTGATTTTATTCCGATTATGAGAATTCATATTTTATTAAAAATTTTAAACTTTGAAATAATTCCGTCCTAGTAATTTCTGACATGGTTGATAAGGCAGAGAGAGAGAGTGAGAGAGGGGGAATAGAGGGGAGAGAGGAGATAAAAAGAGAAGTAGAAAAGGAGAGGGAAAGAAGGAGAGGGAGAAAGGGGAGAGGGAAAGGAGAGGGATAAAGGGGAAGGAGAAAGAAGAGGCAAAGTGAAGAAAGGGGGAGAAGGGTGAGAGAAAAAGAGAGAGGGAGGGAGGTAGGGAGGGAGGCAGGGAGAGAGACGCATTAACTGCAGAATCGAGTCAACTAAGTACGAAATACATGAAAAGGACGTAAAAGCACACAAATAGCAATACAGTACCTGAAATACAAAGCTTCCCTACATATCCTCCAACTGTACGGATTGTTTATGATGTCTCCGAAAGAGTCAAAAGTGGAACTCTACAAGTACTCTCCTCTTCTGCCCTCCCCCTTTGCTTTTTCCTCCCTAACGTCACGCAGTCTCGCCACGCAGCCACAGAACGTCACAAGGTGGTAAACACGAACATAATGAACAGAATTTGAGTTATGAACCGTAAATGGAATTGAAATATCAAGATGACACATGTTTGTAATGCCTGAAACTGCTAATGGTTTGTTAGCGAGGTAATTCATAAAAACAAATCTTTAGACTGTTTCTGAGTGTGGGGATGAATAAAAGAGAGATAGTAGTAGATATGAATAAAGAAGTAGATAGAGATAGATAAATCGATAGATAGATGATAGATAGAGAAATAGAGAGATAGATAAAGAGATAGAGAAATAGATAGAGAGATAGAGAGATAGACAGATAGAGATAGAGAGGGAGAGAGAGAGGAAGATAGGAGAGAGAGAGAGAGGGAGGGAAGGGAGAACAGTGAAGACAGGGAAAAGGAACGGAGCTCACTGATCGTCTCGTTCAGTTTCGTTACGCGCTTGCATTTTATCTTACAATCTGCCAAAATACGACATATTTCTACCAGTCGAATATTAAGGACTGTTTCACTCGTGGGAAAAAGCACCAATAGTATTTGACTGTACATATAAAATGCACTAATAAGGGGTGTATCTCAAAAATCATTTATCTTAGGGTGCGGTTTGTATCGTTCGCTGTGTTGATGCGCAATAAACCGCATATGTACTATAATATAACCTCTGATTTTAACATGGTTTCAGTTATTTTCAATATTTGATGCTTTTTGGAACGTAATTTTATTCGTAGAATTATTCTATTAAATACCATTCGTGCTTTAAGATTTCTCAGATAAATTTCCTCCTAGCTTTGCGAGACGTGAATTTATCGACGATTTCAAAAGTACTTGTGGTATTACCTAGCATAAATTCATAAATTAATTATCCAATAGTGTACTATATAACAAGTCAATAATGTTAAGTTTGATTGCACGAGTACATGTTTTGAAAACGAGCGATGATAGCGAGTTTTCAAATTTGTACGAAATAAAGGGACATTATCAATGAGTTTCAAATGTTACTACTTTTGTATAACAAAATAAAATTAATTTTTGGAAACAACTTTATTGTGACGTCAAGTGTATTTGACATCTTAACGAAAAAACCGTCATCAGCTATTCGGTTCCGCCCCCCCCATAATGTCTAGTAGTTTCTCTCCTTGAAGCATGTTAAAATAAAACCTCGAAAAGGATAGAACACAATGCAAAAGGCAAGAGCCGTGGAATTCCAAAATATCTAAATATGAAGAAAAATAAGGTAGGTACTTGATATAATCAAACGATTTAAAACAGAAATTGAGATTGAGTATCACCGCCAAACTGGACTTCTCCAAAAATTTTCCCACCAGGAAGAAATCTTCCTCATTAGGAAGTTTAACAATAATTCCAAATTAAATGACCAAAGATTGCTGTACAGTGAGAAAAGAACTGGGGGAAGTACATGCAGAAACTATTCGATTGATTCCAAGAAGAGCAGAGTTTTATGGCCGCATGCTAGTAGGAAGTCTTTCATGAAAAACATCGGCAAGAGGATAAGCCTAGAGTTCGCGGGGGAACATGTAATACATACACGAGGATATTGGATGGTGGAATCGAGTAATATTTTAGAACGGGAGTAAGTCATTGTGTTTGGACCTCACGGAAGAACATTGGTGTGGAGAAAGGCAAACACACAGTTACAAGAAAAGAATCTGCTGCCCACGACCCCCCGCGCATACGCTTATGCAGATGATATCTGCAAAATCTTGGAAACCATTGCAATATCTGTGGAAGGTGAATCTTGGGTATGCTCGCTCCATTGAATGCAGGTTTTCATAGTGACAGACGCCAGTTCGCGCCTAATTTTCCATTCTCCTCTTCCTCGTCCTATTTCGCCTCTTCTCGCATTGTACGATACGCAGTCAAAGAACTTCAATAATACAAATAACAATAATAATAAATACAAAAGAAATGGTAACCTTGAAATAAACAGAAACAACTTGACTTACGTTCCAAATCAAAAACCGAATGTGACAAATTGTTATGAGTAAAAAATACAAAGATCTATTTTATATAAAAGGTGAGGCGAGAAATACAGTATGTGTAACTCGTATTTCCGAATTAATTACATGTACGTTTCCAATATAAGTTAATATTGTGACAAAAAGGTTTAAAAAAAGAGAATTTTACACGTAAGTTTCTGGGTGTGCGAGATACAAAGAGAGACTGCCTGAGAAACAGAAAAACGCGAGGAGAGACATTAAGAAACGGATAGAAATAGAGGCAGAGTCAGGTAGAGACATAGGTAGACGAATTAATAAAACATTCCAACACATTGCTAAAATAACATCTGATGCACGAGTCCCACTAGCAAAGCAGGATCTGTGACGCGAACCTCTCGTATGCACACTCCATCGGTCGGAGGTCTTCGCATGGGGGCCGTTCCGGTTCGACGCCAGCCACTGCCCTCCTCTCCCTCCTCCTCTTCTTCCCCTTCCACCTCCACCTCCACCTCCTCCAGAGCCCCCTTGCAACGCCAGCCTGCCGCCGCCACCGCCGCGGTCTCGCTGCCAAGGCCACCTGGTGCCGGCGGGCGGCGGCGGCGGCGACGACGAGGCGCGGGCAGGCTGGCAAGCACCACAGCGCACTCTGATGCGCGGCCACTGCACCCGTGGGCGACGACAGAGAACACGCCGGCGGGAGCGCGGGAACACACCGGGTAAGTTGGAGCATCGCGTTTATTTGCACTTCATCCCCTGTGTAACGCATGCTGTATAATTATATGTTTATGTTCTATTTTTTTAATAACTGCAATAGGACAGGTTTTTTTTCGTGTTTTGTTCCGTGCCCCCAAGGGTTGACTTCTGAAGATTTATATAGTGCTGCGAATGATCTGATATATTCAGCTGTGAGCTCATGATGAACTATGATATTTTCTTGAGCCCTGGAATACCTATCCACACTCATTTACTCACTTTAGTTAAATTCAGAATACATGATAACAAGGAGGGTTGTTGACAAAAGCTAAAAACCAGAAATGCTTGCTCCTGTGTAATAGAAACTATTTTGCATCGAAAAACGATCTTCAGATTTGAAGTAATAGTTCTGTTGATAAAATAATCAAACACCCGTCTCGTCTCAATTCTAGCGAAATGAAGGCCCAAAAAAACTTGCGCGTGTTATAACAATAGAGCAGTGTTTTTTTTTTCGTGGGTGTCGCGGTGCCGAGTGTTGACGTTTGAAGATTTATGGGGTGTTGCGAGCTGTCTGATATATTCAGCTACGAACTGAGCACGCATTACTATAATTGGCGATGAACATTTGTGTTTTAGTTTTTAAAATATTGTTTGCTAATGTGTTTCCTTTGCCTGATGTAAAATGCAAATAATTCTGGAAATACCACGTAAACTTTTTGTAACAAAATTTAACGACTGAGAACTTTCGTATGTCACAGAGCTTTGATTGTATGAAGAGAGATGTCAATTTATTTTGTGTTATAATGTGAATGTATCAAACCAGTCATGACTACGTTTTAAGGAGCTTTTCGGTACAAAGATATTCCTTGTAGAGATCCTACATTATATGAATTTCTGTTTTATTCATTGATTTTTTTTCGTGTTTCCGGGCGTGATAACTGGTCATTAGTCCCGTTAGTGTAATGCATGTTTTTTCTCGGGAGACGGGTGATCTTCCCCCGCTGGATGGCGAGATCCGGCGCCGACCTACCGTCGGCTAGTAGGGTTTCCCCCTAACCAGGACTCTCCCACCAGCGGGGCACCGCCCCAGCTGGGACAAGCTCTAAGCTCCCAACCGGTCTCCCGGAATATGTGGTAGTGTAGTGCATGTTAGTGTAAGTGTGTGTGTGTGTAAGGGGAGAGGAGAGAACAAGGAAGAGGAAGGAATGATTGCGCGCGGTCCGTGGCCCGTTTGTTATAGAACTGCTCCGGCATTCGCCTGGTGTTGATCGGAGAAACCACGGAAAACTACCGATCAGAGCAGCCGGCCGCTTTAATTCTCCTCCAGACAGCGACTGAATTCGACCTAGTCGGAAACCGTGCCGCCGTCAGGACTCGAACCTAGGACCTCCCGGTCAGAGGCGTTGCAGTGACATCAGTTGATGCAGTTAGAGTACTGCCCTTAAATGGATTACTTAATAATTAAATAATACCTTGATCGGAGGGGCACGATATCACATAAAACATTGCGATGGGGCAAATTTGGAACGTTCTTCTGTTGGTACTGTAATGGAGTGCGAGAGATCCGTAGTGTGGAGACTGCAGTGCTAGTTTCACCACTAATATCTGAGTTCACATTCAAAATGACGCGTGAAAAATTTTGTGGTGGAAATGCGACTTCGCAGCAGGTTTCCTAGGGGTTCCCCTATTTCTCTAACTCTTATTTCCTCGTCTTTTCAACCATCATTCCAATCATATTTATAAATAATCATTTATCCATCGCCCATTGAATTACTAAGACCGAGGTTAGCGAGGTGTGGCCACAACGTATTGGAATCATAATAAAGAAAATCGTCATTGAAGAAACAATATCGCATAACTGACATCCATGTCACCTCTGATATCTTAGGATCATTGGCATACCTGACATTCTGGGTATCATTTAATCTGTGGCACGTTTGTTAGAGTACTGATCAGGCATTCGCCTGGTTGGAAAAAACACGGAAAACTATCGATCAGAGTAGCCGAACGCTAGAATTACCCTCCAGACCGGCTGATTTCCACCTAGCCAATAAGCAGCTAGTGTCGAAAATCCTGCCATCGTCGTAACTCGAAACCTAGAATCTTCAGGTCGGAAACACTGGAGTGATATCTGTTGATGATCTGAGACACCTCAGCCTGTATGAAATATGACCACAATGGTTCTCTGATTACGTCTTTCACCGTGTCAAATTATGTTTCCCGAGTTTTTCACGTATCATTTTCAGTTTATTTTAATACCACACCTCTGCCTCATTGTAAATTCGACTACTTTTGAATTTGTTGTCAATTCTAGAAAATCAATATTTTACCATTGATTAGAAATTTGTAAACGGTTGGGGTCAGTGGTGCTTTCTCTCCAATGAAGTTCATTTCTTTAAAGTAATTTTCATTAGTGTAAACCACAAAAAAAGTCATTATAATACTACAGCAGTTATCAAAACAAGATTCAGAGATCATAATTTTGCAATTACATCATTTCTATTGAATAAGTCACCCAACAAACACTGTAGCGAAAACTGTTGCTTGTAAATAGTTTTACGAGCAATGAAATATAGAATATGTTTGAAGAAACGTGTTTTAATTAATTTTCACAACGCGCTGTATTAACCGAATAGATGATTCTGGAATGCAAATTGAACACCTGGATCGTCCGTTAATAGAAACCATGGAGGGTTGACGTTCGAGCGTAGAAGAAAATGTTATGTAAGGTTATGTCAGGTTCAAATGTTTACGGCGTGGCCGCAAAGATTGCTCAAGAGAGTAGTTAGTACTGGCACCCGGAGCGCTGATGCGAATAGGGTAAACTATTACTTGCAGGAGATAAAGAGGTAATACTTTAACAAAATATTTACCAATAAGAATCGTCTTTAATAGATATTTATGTCACGAGTCCTCTAAACGAGTCTTTAAGGACGCAGCCGGAAGGTTAACTGCGAGGCGGAGCGACAGCGAAGCCGAGTAGTTAACCTTCCGGCTAAGTCCTTAAAGACTAATAGAGGACGAGTTACATAGAATGATTTTTGTTATTTTTTGTTATTTTAGTTTATGGCTTATTAGAAATAAACTTTTATCACTTTCGCGAGTTCAGAATTGTCATTACTCTTGATTTTCTGTAGCAAGGGTTGGTGGTACTGGATGCTTTGTTTGTGATCAGACAGTTGAATGTTTTTTCTACTAATGCAAGCAGATTTGGAAAAATGTCTGGGAAGTGTTCATAGGAACGGCCGCTAAAATGATCTAGAGTCCATTAAAAATATTTTAGCGGCCGTTGCTACGGACGCGCTCTTAAAGCAGTATTTAGATGGTTGGTTGCTAAGGGGCTATGTGCGTGTTTACTAACGTAAATAACAAAAATATATTTATAAAATAAAACCTAAAACAATAGTATAAGTCTGTGGGTGCTTTTCACGTAGAAATGATAGTTGTTCACCTGGTCAAAAACACCCTTTGCTAAATCTGGGCGGGAGTAATTCATCCCTACTAATTAGAGCTGCCGGATAATGGAACACCGCTTGGTAGAGTTTCCATTGTTTTGCATTTATATTTAGTAATTAAAAGTCCCGTAAAAGGCAATTGGCCACGGCGATGTTAGATCTCGGGGTACCTAGTCGATCACCCAACCGGGAACCCGCGATATCTCAAATTCGACTAACTTTCGTGGCTTTATGTACTTAACGACTTCGGCTAGCAACGCCGGTAGCAATGCTGGTTTCAGTAGAACCATTCCAGCAGTCGCGTGGATGACGTAGGGAAACCACGAAAACCCCTGTCAGGATGGCAGACACGGGGATAGAACCCAGGCCTCCCGAATGCGAAGTCAGCGCGCTACGCTCTAAGCCACTTACCGGGAGCGGTAGCTCAGTGCATCAACTGCTGTCACTGCAGCGCCTCTCACCGGAAGGTCCTAGGTTCCAGTTCTGACGGCGGCAGGATTTTCGACACTAGCTTTTCAGCTAGGTCGAATTCAGTCGCTGTCTGGAGAATTCTAGCGGCCGGCCGCTCTGATCGGTAGTTTTCCGTGGTTTCTCCGATCAACACCAGGTGAATGCCGGAGCAGTCCCCTACGAAACGGGCCACTGACTGCGCGCGATCTTTCCTTCCTCTTCCTTGTCTTATCCTCTTCCCTTACATATACACACACACTAACATGCACTACACTACCACATATTCCGGAATACCGGTCGGGAGCTTAGAGTTTGTCCCGGCTGGGGCGGTACCCCGCTGGTGGGAGAGTCCTGGTTAGAGGGAAACCCCACTAGCCGACGGTAGGTCGGCGCCGGATCTCGCCATTCAGCTGGGGAAGACCACCGCCATCTCCCGAGAAAAAACATGCACTACACTAACTGGACTAATGACCAGGGCATTTGACGTGCCCGGAAACACGAAAAAACCAAACCAAACCAATCTAAGCCACTTTGGTCAGTAGTCTCCATTATACGTACGTTAAAGGTTTGATAGCGATGTGGAAAGGAGAAACGTGGGCATAGAGGGGGGCGGGGACATTGCCCCCCCCCAAATTCAAAAGGGACTTCGTAGACCTACGCAATAAAATTTTATTCCTGTAAATTTAATTCCGTATTTTCCCCTTTTCTGAAGCTGATGCATCGAAAAATTGATACACATTAAATGGAAAAGAGGCTCCCCAAACCATCTGGCTACTGTACATGGTTCAACATAAAATCAATAAACGATATTAAGAAATTGATATTAATTAATTATATCATTACAGTTATAATTTTATTCTTCTTGTATAATTTATTCATTTTTTAGTAAACTGTCTCAAGTGTAAATTTAAAATAAGGGAAAAAGAGGAGGGGTCATGAAATGTAGTAGGTCCCCCTTTGTTTTATATTGTGCACGCCTGCGATCATAGGGAAGAATGTTTGAAGAATTTGATTGGTTAGTGGTTACGGGCGCGTCAACTACTAATGTCACTATTCTCGTAATTGTTATACATATTTTTGTCACGGGAGGAGAGACATGTGATCTCCCCCGCTGCATGTCTAGATCTGGTGCCGACGTACCGGTCGGCTAACGGGGTTTTCCCTACACCAGGTATCTTCCACCGGCGGGGCACCGCCCCAGCAGGGACAAGCTTTAAGTTCTCATTGGTCTCCCGACATGTGTGGTAGTGTAGTGCATGTAAGTGTAATTGTGTGTAAGAGACTAGGATCGGACAAGGAAGAGGAAGGGAAGATCGTGCGCGGTCCGTGGCTCATTTGTTAGGGCGCTGCTCCTGTTTTCGCCCGGCGTGGATTGGCGAAACTATGGAAAACTACCAATAAGAGCAGCCAGCCGCTAGAATTCTCCTCCAGATAGCAGCTGAACATGAGCTAGCTATGTAGCTACGGTCGAAAATCCTGCCATCGTCCGGACTCGAGCCTAGGACCTCCCGGCCACAGTCACTGCAGTGACATCAATTAAATCCCTATGCCGGTTTTGTAGTATTTGACACCCGGCCTGTGTCATTCAGCATATTGCTTTTCGTAGTGTTTTGTTTCTTTATTAAAACGTAAAAGTTGCTTAACCTCGCATGTAGTTTCAAATACCATTAAATTTTCTACGACGTATAGAATTAGCAATGAATGTTAGCATATAATAACAGATTTTCCAAAATATTATTTCCAAAAGGGCACAACGAACGAAAGTTATGAGATAAATGTTTTCAATAACCTTTGAATATCTCATATTTTTGTAAGTTTATTTCATATATAGAAGCAAAAGATGAGTCATTAAAATTTAATCACTATCATTTTGGGCGTCTAGAAGATGATAAAAACCGAGTAATTATCTGCAAAGCAATTCCCACACATCCGAGCATTGAATTACAACGAAGCATGTTGCCTATAAAAACGCTATCTTTAGCCTTTCATAGTGTCAGAAGCTTTTTTAACCCTTTTCACTTGTGCATAATTTTCCTGTTATGTTATTTTTCGTTTTAACAACGCCAATCGTTATATCCAGCTCTGAACGTCAGTGAAATAAATGTTTTCGCAATAATCAGTTTCTTGAGAAGTTTTCGCTTATACATTTTCAGCATTTGCAGCTTCGAGAAAGAATAATCGATTTGCAATAAGATTAGATACTAGCCATGAAATTAGAATTTTCTAAAATAGATTTCTTTAATAATTTTTTAAAATATCTACAGTTTTAGAAACAAGTGTTTTGTTAGCGCTGTAATAATCTAATATAACTACTTTTTGAATTTATTATTTAATTTTTGTATTTATATTATCTTGGAAATTATATAATTACATTGTCTTCATTAATAATTGATAATTATATTTGATTAGACATCGACCCTTTTCAGTCTAGTATCAGCTACAAAATCGCTCACTTCAGTGGATTAGGAGATTCCGGGACCCATTGTAATATTTTTTCTTTTTCATTATTTTTTGTTGTACAGTATTATTTCTAAAATATTTTTGGCAATACATTTTGATGGGTTCAATTAATGGTACAAATATTCCTAAAATCCCTATCTAAAGACCCAAGTTTCTTGTTCCTCTTGATATAGTTCAACGTAAATTCAATATTGTTCTAATTTCAAGTAAAGATTACACACGGTGTTGCAAGGGTTTACCATTTTGATATGGTTTAAGAGTAACAAACTTCTGTCAGTGCGTCACTTTCTTCCATCTCCTTTGATGATAAATCATAAATGTTCACCAATTCAGAATAATTTCTTCATAATTCCTTTAATCCTAAACTTGTGAAACAGAACTGAGGCAGAAATAAAATTACGAACAATAGGAAAAGTTAAGAAAGAATGCGCCAAGTATTAATTATTGCAATGTTTCTATCAACTTGCTTTAATATCTCCTTAGTTCAACTGCCTATCTTTCTTTTCACTCATTAAGGGCACACTATCTCCTGTGACTGATGAATCGAAGCTTACGTTTGGCCAGTAGAGAGAACGACTAAGAAAATTAGGAGAGAATCACGACATTTATTTACATTCACCGCCCTAATTGTGGCCTACCAGATGTGTTGTTACTTGAGTGAAATAGTCATGAAAACAATTTATACTAGGTAGTTTATTTCAGTGGCGACTGGGGCCGCACGAACTAGGTTGTTGCAGACATACATCATTCCTAGGGCTCGCACTTTCAGATAAAAACATATTTTTCCCCTCTAATCTTGAGAGGTTAAAGTTCGCGGGAAATTCAAGAAGAGCCGAATGGTTTTCTTACACAAAATTACACATCAACCGAAAAATTAATATTTTAATTAAGTTGCATCAAAACAAAT
>BLKR01011068.1:0-39727 GCA_011170035.1 Teleogryllus occipitalis
ATTAATCATTTTAGCCTAGGAATTAGAGGATTATGTCTCAAGATTCAAAACTTTATTTAGAGTTTAAAATTTATTATATATTTCACTCACAAGAACTTTTAATATTTTTTTTTTGAACACGAAAAAGGTTGTTCAAATCGCTTAATGTGGAAGATTCATTGCAGATATATACCGGCGTGTGCTTAGAAGTGTCTCATCTGTGGTATGAATAATATGCCGATCTATAATAGGGGCGACAGTTCTATGAAACACTGCAAAATCATCTGTGCCATGAACTGCAACTCTCTTGTCACAGCGGCCTAATCCAGCGTCAGGCAGCGAAAGTCGACCGAACTCTGTTTCCAATCCAATACATTTATTAATTTAATTAATTTTTACCGCAGTTCAATGCTTAATCGGTTCTTTGTGTGTCAGTAAACAATTCCATATGGAAAATTTTCGAACTATTAATTGATTAAATATACTCCAAAAAGAGCCGTTAGTTGATTTCCAGGTGTATTGATGTGAAATTCCTAATTCGTAATATTATATACTTTTCAAACTCGTGCAGATTCTACCGACGTGTCGTTCACTTTTCTGCACTGTCTATCGGGATTTTTATCTACTTACATGACCACATCATGACCACATGCATATGCACTGCACACGCACATGCCCAAGCGCACGCATACGCGCTCGCACATTCCTCTTCCACGCGCATGCACTCGCACACGCAATTCTTAATACCTATAAACTCTGTATAATAAGTGTGTAATAATCTCACGTAATATGCAATAAATCATAATTTCCCCAAAATATGTAAAATCACGGAAACTATGACGTCTAGTCTTCTCTGGCGAGAGTCATGCTTACCCTCTCTTACGTAGAGAATTCTCGTTGTGATCCGTTTTCCGCTGGCTTTGGCTGGTAGAAGTCGACTCGTCACGTAACGAGAACACTTCTTCGCAAAATGGCCATCGCCTGACGACGTCCGTCGAAAGGCAGGGAGGCGCTGACGATCACTGAGTGAAAGGACGCCGTCCTGAGCCCTCCCTAACAAGGTGTTGGCACGGCGCAGGCCAAGGGTTTCCAAAGTTCGTACAAAAGGAAAGTGCGTAGAAAATACATAGATACAATGTGTAGACAAAAAATATAAATAATCATAATTCATTTGGGATTGGATTGTAGATCCCGCACGATCCCGAAATGGATAGGATAAATTTTGATAGCGATGGTTACTTCCATTAGGGTGATACTAAATCTTTAACACGAGCATACGAAGTGTCTTATGAAATGTCACGTGGAAGAATTATTTTGAGTATGGAAATTACTATGTGTAATGATAGAAATATATTTAGAAACTGTGAGTAATATCATGTCTGATAACAGTCATGCGTAACAATTCAAATTTGCTGACGGCTTCTTAACAAGTAGAGAGACACAGACCACTCATTTTAAGTTGTCTAGAGAATCATATAAGTAAATTTAATTTGAAACTTGTAGATTCTTTGTATTTTTGACCTCTCCTGCTGCAGAGACGGGTACCCAATGGAGATAAACCGCAAGAAATGAAATAGAAAATTAAGAGGTCTCATTTTGAAGACTTTTGCGCAGGAAACTCATGGATTCCTATGAGGGCGCAACAGGTATAAATGGGCCTAGGTACACTATTTATACTATGTAAGATGGTAAAATATACTGCAACGTAACGTGTGTTGCTTTTGGCATTTACCCCTGATTGCATTCTGATATAATGTACACAATTTTACGTATTTCGTGATATAACTGTTTAATAAAATCTTGGGGGGTACTTCGCTGTTCTTCAATAACACTCTTAGACCGTTTTGAGTCAATAGCGTCTGACAAATTGTGCAACATTCTCATATTTTCTTCTAAATGTAATTTCTCTTACATCATATACGCTAATACTTTCTAAGTCTTAGTAAATATGTATTAAAGAAAAGGGAAGATCATTTTTTTAAAAAAATATTACTATTACTAACTCGTGAACTTTAAGATCTCTATTTTACACATGACAAACGACAGGAAAGCTACCTTACGCTCCAGTAACAACGAATCACGGGGGGAGAAATAGTGAGGTAACGGTGTATAGACCCGAAATAAAGGATAAAACAATAAATACCCTTTCAGTACTAATATCGATGATCGTAAATCATTTTACATTCCTTCTCTTTCCTATCTTTCTTTGTAAATGTTCCTCGATGTCTACAGGTCGATATGAAACGGTGATGGTTTGGAGAGCCCTGGCGCACAGCCGGGAACATTATAGCGCGTGGGCCGCGCCGCGCCGCGCCGCGCCGGGGCGAAACGAGGTGAGGCGAGGCGGAGCGGCGCCTCCGCGTGAAATACGAGATTGCGGGCGCTAAGGACGGGAGAGAGGGACGAGCGTTCAGAGGGAAGGAGCGGGCGGGGTGGCCGAAGTTAGGTGAGGATAGACGAAGATGATGGAGTGGGACAGGAGGGGGCGTGACGAGAGGGGGCGTGACGAGAGGGGGAGTGACGAGAGGGGGCGTGGCGAGAGGGGGCGTGGCGAGAGGGGGCGTGGCGAGAGGGGGCGTGACAGAGTAGGGGCGTGACGAGGAGGGCAAAGCGGATGAGAGGGGCGTGACGAGAGGGGGCGTGACGAGGGGCGCACAGAGGGCGTGACGGGAGGGGGCGTGGACGGGAGGGGGCGTGACGGAGGGGGCGTGAGACGGAGGGGGCGTGACGGGAGGGGCGTGGGATGAGGGGCGTGACGAGAGGGGCGTGACGAGAGGGGGCGTGACGGGAGGGGCGTGACGGAGGGCGCGTGACGGAGGGGCGGACGGAGGGGGCGTGACGAGAGGGCGAATGAGAGAGGGGGCGTGACGAGAGGGCGTGACGAGAGGGGGCGTGGACGCGAGAGGGGGCGGACGAGAGGGGGCGTGACGAGAGGGGCGTGACGAGAGGGGGCGTGACGAGAGGGGGTGGACTGAGAGGGGCGTGACGAGTAGGGCGTGACGAGAGGGGGCGTGACGAGAGAGGGCGTGACGAGAGGGGGCGTGGCGAGAGGGGGCGTGGCGAGAGGGGGCGTGGCGAGAGGGGACTGCACAAGTTTAAATTGTTAGAAGTGGATATGGGAAGGTGACCAAGCGTGTCGCTGCCAATGCGAAGTGGGGCATGTCCCAGTTGAGTAGACTCCCTTAATTCATTAATTGGTGTTTCCGGGAGGGTGAACTAAGATCATTAGTCTTGTAAGTGTAGCGATGTTTTATTTGGGGAGATGGCGGTGTTCCTTTTCCACTCGAACGTGACATTCGTTGCTGACCTACATCTCGGGTTGCGGGCTCTCCCTCTATTGGTCTCTCTTCCATCGTGGCACCTCCGCTGTCTCGACGAGCTCCAAGCTTCTGAATAGCTTCCATGCAATGTGGTAGTGTAATGCTTGTGTGTGTGTGTAAGTGGAGAGGAAGGCACAAAAATGGGGAAAGAGGGTTTGCGTGTGATCCGTGGCCTATTTGTTTTTTCCACATGTTCAGGCATTCGCGTGGTGTTAATTGGAGAAACCACGTCAATATATAGGTTGGAATAGACTTACTTTCAAATTTTTTTTCCAGACGGCGGCTGAATTCGACCTAGCTGTATAGCTAGTGACCATAATCCACGACCGCCGGGAGTCGAACCCTACGACCTCTCGCTCAGAGTCCCTGCCATGGCGGTAGTGTTGCCCTGAGCTACCTGTCCCGGTGGGGGGACCTGAGAGGGGAGCGGAGCGGCCAAGGGAAGCCCGGAAGCGATTGATCTTCAGTAGGACCTGTCAATCGTTAACAACTATGCGCTTCTTTATTGCATCAATGTCATGTGCTTGTGTCCTCAGTTCGCCGTCTGACCACTATAATCCACGCTCTGATATTGATCATCAGAATTATCTCTTTCCACGGTTGAAAGAACCCACTTTCCTGACAGTTCCATGTGTGCTCGATGAAATGTGAGAATGCCGGAGAAGTACAGTAAGCAGACGAGCCACGGTCCGTGCGCGATCGTTTCTTTCTCTTCCTTGTGTTGTTCGCTCTCCTTACACACAAACTTACACTAACATGCACTACACTACCACACTCGTAGGGAACTTAGACCAGGGTTGTCGAGTTCGACCAGCGATTCCATTTATTGTGGCCCGAGAAAGGTCATTAGTCGAAAGTTGGTCCTTTTTATCCATGTCGGTCGAGAACATTGTGCGCCTAGTGCACGCCCTGCTGTGGTTAACAACCCCATCATGTAAAACTAGGTTAAGTTTAGATTTCCGATTTTTTTCTAGTGAATTCAGAAATTCAAAATTCGGTCGTTGGGGTCCATTGCGTTATGCATGGTACGGCCTGATATCACCCATGGTTCCATTTCCCTCTCCCAGTTTCAGACCAGTCGAGCAAAGCGACGAGATCAACAACACCGAGAAGTCGTGTTGATAGCCCGAGCGTGGCCTGCAACCTTCATATTAGTATTAGTTGTGGTCCTTGAGACCTTGCAAGGTGAACACCCTACACTTAGAGCTTGTCCAGTTTGGGGCTCTGCTCTATTGGGGAGATACCTGGTGGAGGTGTCTTCCGCAAGGCGACGTGTAGATTGTCGATAGATTCATCATCCAGCAGGGAAGGAATCACCGCCATCTCAAGTGATAAAACATTCACAACACTTACGGGACAAAAGCTTTTGGCAATTGACTTGCCCAGAAAAGTTAATTAATCAATCAGTTGAAAACAACTGTAGAAAACACAAGCAACGTATATTTGTAGAGTTTGTGAATTATTCGAAACACGGAAATTACATTTTGTGTAACTAGAGTTAACAAGAGTTAAGTGGCGTCAATAAAATAGTTCTCTATGTAGTGACTGAGTAATTATATCCGCCATACAGATTTTTCAGTCGAAATTCCACTCTGAATTAGCATTGCTTTAATTTAATTTCTAATATAAAAATTTTGATTTAATGTTCTCGTTCCATTTCAATATGCATGCAAAATATGGAGAAATCATCGGTGAGAGCAAAATAACATTTTTGCCAGCATTCTTAATGGCTCTGAATTCATATGCATGACACAAACGGTCTGTAAAATGTCACTGATTTTATTTTCCTGTGGAGTGATGGTAGTAATATAAATTAGTACAAAGATGCAACTATCCAGTCTCGATGAGAGAAACTTCTAAACCCTAGTGGATCAACGATTGTTAATTCTTTAAAACGCTTCCATCTAAAGCGTGAAGTGAATTTTCTAATTAAAATGTATAATGGGTTTGTAATTTCTAGACTTAAGGAATTAACTTTCTATCCAGGTTGTAACCATGCTCGTTAAGAGTAATTTCCGGCAAAAAAAAGTATCTAGAGACTTCCGCCTGAAATAAAAAAACACGTCAAAAATAATGGAAACACAAAAAAAGAAAATGCGTTTTAGTTTTTTGATTTTCTCGTGTGCATCATACAATTATTTTCCGAAATTTCAGTTTTACAAGGAAAGTACTGAAGAAAGTAATGCTGCGTATAACGTCGTGGACACTACATTTCAATAGCCAAGACGATTGAAGGCAGAATCTGAAAGGTTTCTAGAAGCAGATTGTAATCCTGTCTGAATTCTTGCAATTAGCCTCTCCAAAATCGAAAAGACTTTTCTAATTTTCAATTAGCCATGAAATGCCCGTAATCATTCATTCCCAGAGTTGCCGCCCCCGTGACAATGATTTTCAGATTCGATCCATATTCTAAATAACCAAGCTCAGCGATAAGTTTCGGAGACCTATATTTATCTACTCCAGTCGCGGCTCGTGGTTTTTTAAGTGGGGAAGGCTGCAAATGCATTGCATCATATTTCGTGCATTGTATTTCTACACAAAATCTTTTCCGATACACGCATTGCAGAGGAGCGATCCTACCGCATATTGGGAAAACTAGCTAATGCTCAATGCTATTCGCTGAGCTGCATTGCAATGCTATCTGGTGAGTATGCCCTTATTCAAACCCTACACCCCACCCTTGTCGGCTGCCTGGCCGCATCGTCTGCCGATAAGTCTGTGCAGAGAATGCATGACGTCACCCCTCGTCGTTTTACACAGGTATTATGGCGGAATGAAGTGGGAGCCTAACACTTTTGTCTTCCCTGTCAACAGCGTCAAAAGCGTTACGGACGACCGTTATCGAACTCATAAACAAAAATTTGGATATGATTGTTATATAACTCATAAATCCATTATTAATAAATAAATACATTTGTAAATATATTTTTAAATTTCTTTTGGGGGCGATTTCTATAAGAGATGCTCCGCCTGACAGCCTTTAATGACGAGCCGCGCCTGTTCTACTCTGAATTCTTCTTTGATCTTGTGAAGGAGAAAGAAACGCAAGTCTTACATTTGATTATTTGATTACACTTAATATTTTGTGAGCGCTATTTTGTCTTCATCAGCACGATCTTGGGTTATTAATTGCAATTATTTCCGTAAGCTAGCGATATGACTCGATGACTGGAATGATTGCAAATTAAAGATCGCTATTCTACAAAGATACTGGGGCAAATATCCTCTGGGCGAAATTTTATTTAAATTTTGAGGTTGATAAAAATGTTCTTAATACTCCAAATATAGACCCATCCCACGAGGCAAATTTCTAATTCCTTGGAGTCCATCACTTACCATTCAGAAATGAGGATGAAGTATTCGTATATTCGTGTGTAGAATATTTGATTATTATCCTCGAATCTCATACCCATTTATTCTATCCTTTCCAATTCATGGCAAAACACAGCCAGTGTAGCTGTAAGAACAGTCCCCTTCTGGTAATGAAAATAATTTCGTTTCCCCGTCTCTATTCAACACCGGCCACGCCCCCAGAGACAGTAGCAATACGTATCGAAAGGACCCTCCCCCGAGAGCGCGCGCAAAGCAGCTCGTTGCGAGACGCAGGCAGAGTGAGTGAATGGGCTCCGCCCCTTCGCGGTCGCGTCGCAAGCCTCTGGCTGGAGAGC
Organism: Teleogryllus occipitalis; assembly: GCA_011170035.1. NCBI lineage: Eukaryota > Metazoa > Arthropoda > Insecta > Orthoptera > Gryllidae > Teleogryllus > Teleogryllus occipitalis. Next base: position 6,968 of record BLKR01011068.1, read on the forward strand.
GCCCCTGGCCTCTGGGAACTAGTTTCCGGGCGACGCGGCGCGGCGCGGCGCGGCGCGGTGTGGCGCGGTGTGGCGCGGTGTGGCGCGGCGTGGCGCGGTGTGGCGTGGCGTGGCGTGGCGTGGCGTGGCGTGGCGCGGCGCGGCGCCGCGCGGCGTGGCGTGGCGTGGCGCGGCGTGGCGCGGCGTGGCGCGGCGTGGCGCGGTGTGGCGTGGCGTGGCGTGGCGCGGCGTGGCGCGGCGCGCGTGGCGTGGCGTGGCGTGGCGGCGTGGCGTGGCGTGGCGTGGCGTGGCGTGGCGCGGCGTGGCGCGGCGTGGCGCGGCGTGGCGCGGCGTGGCGCGGCGCGGCGCGGCGCGGCGCGGCGCGGCGTGGCGTGGCGTGGCGTGGCGCGGCGCGGCGCGGCGTGGCGTGGCGCGGCGTGGCGCGGCGTGGCGCGGCGTGGCGCGGCGTGGCGCGTCGCGGCGGGGCGTGGCGGGGCGCGGCGTGGCGTGGTGTGGCGTGGCGTGGCGCGGCGCGGCGCGGCGCGGCACGGCATGACGCGGCGTGGCGCGGCGCCGGGCGCGACCGGCGTCATAAAAACTTCACAGCGCTGCGCGAGACCTGACGTATAAAAGTTCTCGTATGTCCCAGCTGCAACTCGCCTCGAAAAAGTTTATCTCAACACTGTAGTGGCGTTTAGAGGAAATATGGAGGTAGTTTGAAGGAAGCACAATGTGCGTGCTAAGAAAGCAAAAGCAACAGCCGTGGGGAACTGGCTATTTGGTGTGTCCTGGCGATTTGTCGATGTATCTCTACACAAATCGATACCTGTGGTAGGGTTATTACATGTAAGTGACACATTTTCTCAAAACTAATGTTGGGATTCTTAGAAAAATGAGATGTAACAATTATTTTTTGGCTTAACTCTAACTACTACTTGCACTCTCTCACTCACATACACACACAGATACACACACACACACACACACACACACACACACACACACACACACACACACACAAGTAAATACAAAACTAATATCTAATATTAACTCAAGAAATGAAAGTTGCGGGTGTAATGTAAATGAAAGGTATAATGGGAATGAAGTCATTCGTAGTATTAGCAATGAATTAATGTAATTAATAATTTTTTATAAAGTTCTTCACTTGGCCACAGAAACATGTGCTGAAAAGAATAAAGTCCAATTGTGTTATCATTAATTCAAGATTATCCGTGTGTAGTATAGAAAAAAGGAAAATATGTTTAAATCAGAGAAAATGATATTGGAATTTCCCCAAAAGCTATGAATCAAATACAACGGAGAATAAAGCTGGAGATAAGAGTTCTGATTTGAAATGAGCATCAAAGCACGAGGCAAACAAAGATCTTACGGCAGACACATTGAAGCAGAACTAAAAAGATCGCAGCAGAGACTAATAACCAGCGGATAATGACCCTCGTTGCACAAAGCGAACATCGGAGGCTTTGGTCTCAACGTGCGCAACCCATGGTCTCTGTTCAGTCCAAGCCTCCTTGCTACAGCGTCCGTGCTTAGAGCCAAAGGAGGACAATCCTATCTCAATTAATAATGCCTTGCTCGCCTCGCGTCTGACGTCATGGTTCCTGCTTTGTGTGTCCCATAATTTGTTTTCCACCTCCATGTTTTGTGCCTCTGCTTGTTGTTAATTCAAGCGCGCTCGTACTCTCTGTTCGTTCTCCTTCCCAAATTTTGAGCATCTCTGTTTATTCAAATCGCCTACTCTAAATGGCGGAAATCGCCTCTCATCCTGTTATCTAATATCACCCCAAATATTTGTGTAACATGCAGTTTTCTAAAATTCCGTCGTTTTCCAGAAACTTGCCCCCAGTCGTTTGCGTACTTTCTTTTAGTCAATATTAAAGTAATTTTTATTAATACAATAATACTCAGATTATTAATTAATCGACAAAATTACCAAAATATCCATAAGCTTTGCAAGTGATTTGTTGAGTTCATTTCATATGATGAAAGTTCTAATGCAAACAAACCACACATACATATGTAAATATGGCAGTGTTTAAGTCAGTGGTGGCACTAAGTTATTCTGGTACACAGTGCATGACTGTAATCTAATTAATTTATCAGTAGTCTTACAAATGTGCAGTACGAAACGCGAACATTATACTTATATGTAGGGGCACCTTCAGAACTGAAATATAATACCGTACATCTCCTGCCGAAACTTTGCAGGCTACCAATCGCCTCCTACATTATTTCAGTAGTATACAGGCTTTTCGCGACTCTCACATGCAACCTATCTGTATAAATAAGGTATCTAAAAATGAGAATTTCACGGAGACGTGACGAATTGTACTTTGATTTAAAAAATATGAAAAATTTGTTTAAAAAACGCATATAAATAGTCATGTCAAATGCAACCCGCAACACTTGACCGGATTTTTAATCTATATTGTTAAATTACTCCTAAACGAAGCCCTTTAGAGACTCAAAGAAACTTCTATTACAAATCTTCTTCAACATTCTATTACATTTTTGCTGGTTCGACGCTTTTAGATTCTATCGTACCTGTTCAGAGCCTGAAGAATCTGCAACTATATGCGGAACAACTGTATGTTCTTATCAATTACAATGAGACATATAGAACAAGTGGCAGAGAATAAGAAGGTCTTGAAGAAAAAGATATATTACAGGCGTAATATGGAAATGGAAGAATTGGGAAGAGGGTGGGGTTTTACATGCGAGAGTTCTCGCACGGGTACGCAAGTAGTTCTTAAAGAATACCTTTTTATTAACAATAATACTACTTCCAACCGTAGCAATTGGGTTGAAACGTGCTTAGCTGCTGTGGGCATCTCTGAAAGCTACCGTGTTTGTAGATGGGAATTCTACCTAAAAGCCTTCTTTTCTGGATTGCTTAATGCGTTGTACCCTCGTGTTTCTGTATCCGTTTACAGCTACCATCCAGGCACCATCCTTCACAATCATAGAGCATTAAACTCTGTAGGCATCCTGTTCATTTACATCGCTGCCTGAGAATAACGAGGCTCTCTCTGACTTCAGTGAAAATGATGTTTTAAAATGTGCAAATTCTGTTGTTAGATCTAATACATTTTAAAACAATTTTCAAACCAGATTTACAAAAAATCATCTACGAATGACTTGCTTCCAGTTGCATTTTTCCGTATCATTATTGAACACCTTCATACTTCCAAAACACACTATCCTTTTTTTAGTCATATAGAACCCATCTTTTGGCTGCAGTATACACATATTTACAGCTAGAATGTTTGTTTCTGCGTTCTCTCAGTCAATGTATAGACAATTTTATCAAACGTAATAACAACCACAACAACATCAACATAACAAGAGGAACTCGTTGCAGGATTACAACGTGCAAGCGTTCTCATAATCACTGGGACGTCCTCTCGGGTCGGCTCAAATAAGTGTGGTATATGATTATATTTTTGTCACATAAAAATGACGTGCCTATATCATGATCATACATTAATTGAAGAACACTGTTATGTAATGGAAACAAATAAATCCTTCACGGGCGGCGGGAGACACCTCTGTTGCTAATATCCGCGCCGCTTGATTTATATCCGCTGTCGCTCCGCGTCGCTCGCCGAGGCGAGGTTGCTGACGTCACGCGGAGTCGCGTATCGGCGGGCGCGTTGGAGGGTGCGGTGGGGTGGGGGAAGGGTGCTTCAATTAAGTGGCTGCGCCTGCGGCCGCGTCTTCGGTCCCGCCCCCCACCCCCTCCACCGCGCACCTCCCTTCCCCACCTCATCTACCCTCAGGCTTGGTCTGCGCGCGGCTGCTGGTGAGACACAGTGGGCGGTGAGCGGTCGACTAAACGGTTAAGCGTTCCTTTATCTGTACTCGAGCATCTTTTATTTTATGTCATGAAGTAAAATGGAAATTGTCCTCAGATGGGCAGTTGGGCGTTTTTAGAGTTCTTCACTTCGTACAATGTAACTTTCTACTGTATCGCAACACTGGATAGTGATGGTCTTATGTTTGCGTCGATGACCTTACACTATTCCTCATCATACATCATCATACATTTTGTGAACAATTCGATTTACTGTCAATCTACTTACTATAGTCTCGACCAAATTTGTTCTAGGTGTACGTTATGACTATGAAGTTCTTTCGGATGATTTGTTGGAAATTAATGCATTGCGTATCCGGCATATTTTTCAACGATTCTTGGAAAAATTTTGCAATGCATAATACACTAAAATTACTAATAGAGCATCCTTTTTTAAAAAATGGCTTCATGTTTTATTAAATTCTTCCTATTATATTACGTATCCAATTGTTAATCAGTTGACTCACGTTCGGAGATCTGGATCATACTCATCAAAATCACCTTCAAGGAAACCAGTCATTAGTGACAACATACTATAGATTTTCTCACCAAGATGTTTTGACAGAACTGATTTTTTAGAATGCACGTTTGGCACGTTCTACGTCTTCTATATGAAAAGCTCTGCGGCTTCAGTAGAATGCATAAGAATCTCATATCTGAGGACATTATCATCGAATTAAGATAATTTCTATGGTAGAATCACAGTAAAATATGAACTTAGTACGTTGTTGTTAAGATATATATCTCAGGCTATCACATCCATTATCAGGTAAATTGTTTTTTTAGAATTTATAGAGAAGTTAAAAAATATTTTAGGAATTTGCATTTACCTGAAACCGCAGCCCAATGAAGCGAATGCGAACAGGAAGTAAGTTTTGCTTATTTCTTTTTCAGGCTTCATGCCAGAGATTCCATCTAATTTATCGTTCAATTAACTCTGTAACATGTTTTAAATAATATTTTACCTTTAGAGTAGAACCTTAAATAAAGAAAATTAACACAGAATTTCACTTTGTTAGTTTAAAAGCACATAAGTTCACATGTAGAGCGAGAAATTACTGACTTCGAGAGGTTTACTGCCAGAAAACTTTTCATTGTCCAGTATTCATGATCTGAAATATCTGCACAACTCGAAAAACGAAGTTACGAGGTAAAAGTATTTAAAAATGTTGCGGAAAATTGGCAAGTTTAGAACTTGATAGATTAAGGAGTAAAAATTACTAAAAGGATTCGTAGAAGTTTTGTTAATAACTACTACAAAATGTTACAAAATAACCGTGGTAATTCAAATCCTGTTTTTCGAATTTTGCCAATGGTGTGGTCCATGTAACAGGACGTAGTGAAGATTTTTTTTGTTTTTAATTAGTTGATTGGTTGATTATTTCGCGTTTCCGTGCGCATCAACTGGTATAGTAATTATTTCCGTAAATGTACTAAAGGATTTGATCATGTGGCACTAATTTTCCCTCGCTGGTTGGTGAGATCTGCCGTCAACCTACACATTGACTTGCGGAGTTTTCCAACTGGGTACCTATACCGGCGGGGCACCGCTCTGGTCGGGACAGGCTCTAAGCTCCCGACTGGTCTCCCGGTATGTGTGTTAGTGTAGTGCATGTAAGTGTATGTTTAAGTAAGGAGTGAGGATATGACAAGGAAGGGGAAGGAAAAATCGCGCGTGATCTATGGGTTTGTTAGATACTGCTCCGGCATTCAGCTGGTATTGATCGAAGAAACCATGGAAAACTGCCGATCAGAGCAGCCGGTCGATAGAATTCTCCTCCAGGCAGCGGCTGAATTCCACCTAGCTATCAAGCCAGTGTCGACAATCTGCTGCCGCCGTCGTGATTCGGATCCTAGGACCTTCCTGTCACAAGCATTGCAGTGACATTAGTCGATGTCACCCAGAACCATCAAAACCGGTGGTGTTCATTGACATTAACAAGGTTTTTACATTGCACACGCCCTCCTCGTAAAGTGCTGGAGCGTAATAACCACATTTAAGAGTCTAATTTTTGCCCTCCATTCACACGCACTCAGCTAGTGCGTCTCTCGAGAAACGTGCAGGTCTTCTCGCGACCGCCCCCGCTCTGCCCTCTTGCGGCAGTTTGCTCAAACACTCGCGACGCCCTCGCCTCGGCCTTCCTTACAGCCCATTCCCTTTGACACGCTGCAGCCTTCCCTCCTCAAACAAGCCCCTTTCTCCCCCTCCTCCTTCCTCTACCCGTCCTGCTCCCGCCCTCCTGGCCCGCCGTTGCTGGCTCTCCGGCTCGCGGGCCGGCGTCGTCTTTTGTCTGACGTCGGATCCGCGTAAGGGCTTTGGATTGGGAAATTTCTTTGATATTCCTGCGGCTGAAGGCGACCTCTTTCCGTGAGGAAATTGACTGAAATTACGTAAACAAGGACGCCGAGCACTCGAAGAAAGCTTGCTTTTAGCGTCATAAGCTGCTCGTCGAACAGATGAACGCCGCTGACGATGTGATGGAATTACAGCTCCAGAGTCTTGTAAGTAGCTGATGTTTGAGGAGGAATCTTGAAATTCCGCGAAACGATCTGTCGCTGAGATGGGAGACAAGCCTCCATGTTGACAGCCTTAGATGGAGTGTGCTTAGATGGAGTGCACCCGGAAGTCCAGTAATTCTACTTTTTGAGGGAGGAAGTAATGAGTGGATGGGAATTCTTTTCGTGTTATTCCACATTCAGAAACTTGAATGAAATATTCACTGCGGTTTTCCTCGTATACATCGTTTCAGAATATACTTTCGTTATAACTTGGTTTACCTGCTCTCCAGAACGTGCTTGAAATTTCACAACGTAAAAAAGAAAAAGAACGTTGTACGTGAATTGTGAACCAAGTAATGATATTCACGGGTGAGCTGCTTTTATGGAATGAATATCAATGAGGGAATTCAGTTGGCGATAAAATTTCGTTCTACCACTTATCACATTTTCGGAAGTGTTTGCTATGATTAAAGATTACTCAGGAAATTAGAGGAATCCAAGGACTATTCGATTCTCCGGCGAATGTTTGAATAGTTCCTAAAACACAGAATCTGATGAGTAATATTCAATTCCAGACACATAATTAATATTTTTACAAATGTTTCCAAAAAGCGAAATTCTTAGTTTTCTTTATAATTAAAACGGATTTTGCGAAATTAACATTGAGAAAGAAATCCTGTAAACTACGTGAATAATTTGTTCTTAGACGGTAGTTTTCAGAAAACGAGCTAGTCCTAGAAACCTCCTGAAGATAATACTTTTTCATATTAGTCAAGAGTTAAATGCATTCGGTCAGCCTAGAGCTTTCACATAGTTCACTGTCGGTTTGTTTGAAGAAAGAAAAGTTGTTGAAAAATTTGGAATCTCTAGATGATTTAATTTCCAGCGCTAAGACCAGCACTTGCTCCCTCAAACACGAAACTGAAATCCATTAACAATGCTTTAATCAGATTATTTTTATTCTTTGATTCAAATAAGACTTTCAATCACAGAAGATATCGCAATGGCAACCTGTTGTTGATCTTTCACTAATCGCGTAATTGTAAAGAAAAATTCTGAAGTTTTCTAAAGATCATTTTTTTGAATGAGTTGTTTCGTTCAAAAACTTTAGGAAAATAATGAAACCCTATAATTTGTTCTATCGACCCTTAATGTCATGGAATTCTTTGAAAATATACTCCCTTGAGAAGTTCTCCCTTCCTGAAACTGGAATCCATAAATTCAAAGAGTCTATTTATTAGTAGATACACAACCGTTAGTTTATTATTTTGCTACAGATTACAGGAATACGCATTGTTTCTTTAAAATTTCTCATAAATATCTTTCAAGAACACTATTTTACAAAAATATGTAAGCGTTTCTGAAAGTCTTTTACACTATGGTCTTGACTTTGGCAACACTGTATGTTTTGGAACTCATATTTATCTTTAAATGAATGGCGTATTTGCATATTGTATACCTTGATGATTGGAGCTTGAAAGTTGAAAGAAATTCGAATTTGCATAATTGATTAAATTCATTGAAAATAAAAGCAATGTGCAAACACTTAATAGTAAAGGATGCAGGAGAATATCAAGGATAATAGAACTGCAAAGAAAATGGGACTGTAAAATGATAAACTGAATCATTAGAGCCCAGATGTTTGGCAAAATGCCTTCTTATTTTTGTTACGATTATGTGAGTTGTTTTAGTAGATTTTCATTTGGCATTTTGTTGTGCATATTTCAGCATCTGATACCTACTTTTGCCTTACGTTTGCATTTTTTCGTCTTTTTTGTTGCTTCTTTTCTCTTGGCACCGATCTCCATCTCTGGGACATGCCTGGACAACAGGAAGGCACGGTCGTGTTTTGTCTTTTAGTAGAAGCGGGGGGGGGGAGTGGAAGCAGGAAGTGTTAAAATTTAAATGAAAAGGAAGATGATATCAATGAAGACTATTTTTTAATTGATGCCGACAGGCTTCGTTCGCTTACGAGGAATCGCTTCCTACTTTTGAGTATGGCCTTTATTCCCTTCTGAGGGTAGTGCTCTGTATATGATATACTCTTCCTACAGCTGGTGATAACGCAAGTGCGAAAAACAAAAACTATGTTTCAATGAATAACTAATATATTGCTTTCGTGTAACGATACTTTAGTTCTTCAGAGTGTGAAAATTAATATTATAAGGTTTCAGTATACATTACACTCGTATTTAGAGACCCACTATTAAATAATAACTACATTAATACTTTTGTGCCATATATACTCGCATGAACGCTGTCTAGTATAATTAAAATAATTAACAGATTTCATCATTTTCACTAAAGCTTTGCCCAAAATTACAACGGGCCAACATTTTCAAGAAAATGTTATTTTGTGAATATTAAAATATATCTTCAAACTATTATTATTCCATTGTATGTGATTTTCCTGATCACAGCGGAAAGAAGAAACTATCTCTTTAAGCGTGAACTCATTTTTCAAAATAAAACGAGTTTCATTGCCCGTTATAAAATATTCCACAAATGTCCATGCTAATTAATCATTGGTAATAATTTAAGACACAAAATCAATTTCATTTGCATACAACGGAAAATTGTGTATAAAACTTACTACGACATACTAATTAACCTTATTGCAAGCTGTTAGCCAGCGAGTCATATTGCAAAAATATTCATAAACAAGACCGTCAGTCGTGATACAGTCTACAAACCGAAATGACAGTTCGATGATAGTTTTACCGTAGCTCTCTAAAAACTAACATCACTTAATGAAAAGTTCTGATCATGAAATAATTTCATGAATAGTCATCCTTGGATTACGTGTTCTTCATGGGGTTGAAGAAACTTCAATAATTTCTTCAATTTTTCTTTCCAGAACACTCAGAAAATTTAATTTTTCCTTGTGACGCAGTGACATGTACGATTAGATTGATCTTTTATCGTAGATATTCTTCACATCTTTTAAACGAAATCCTGATTGTGAGCTTCTGAAAATTAAGTAGAATCTTTGAAGCCAAAGTATGAAACATAATTCGTTTCTATAGATTTTTTTTGTGATGAATGACAAAAACAATTCTTAAAAAATTAAACTATGTATTTATAATATATCTGAAACTTAAAAGAAAATTTTATCATTGTTTTTTACTTACGAGTCAGAAAAATAATGTTATTTCAGAAGGCAGAGTTAAAAACAAAAGCAAGATGGAAAATAACTAAAAATATATCAATCTCGTTAGAGATAATTGGTGAATTTGATAAGTATATGAAGAAAAAAATATGTTCTGGAAGATTACGTATACATTTTTTTAGAGGGAACATTGGTTATATTTTAGGATTTAAAAAAACCCTGCTGCATTGTGCCATCGATTTGGAGGGCTTCCCGAGTCCATAGCCCTGCTCGGAAGCCGCAAGCCCCGGTCACGCGCGACGCGCCGGCTGATAGTCATCTGTCGTGTGGGCGGTGGAGCCTCTGGGCGTGGCGGCTGGCAGGCACGCGGCGCCATTCACGGCGCCACGTCACGGTTGGTGCGCGCGGACAGCAGGGTGGGGGTCGCTCGGGTAACGAACGGACAGGCGACGACTAAAACGACGTCACTGTGGAGACAGAGCTAAATTATGATAGTTTGTTACCCCTGTATGAGTGATTGATTGATTGATTTTGTTCGTGTTTCCGGGCGCGTCAACTGCTTTGGTCATTAGTCCCATTAGTGTAGTGCATGTTTTTTTCTCGGGAGACGGTGGTGATCTTCCCTCGCTGGATGGCGAGATCCGGCGCCGACATATCGTCGGCTAGTAGGGTTTCCCCTTAACCAGGACTCTCCCACCAGCGGGGCACCGCCCCAGCCGGGACAAGTTCTAAGCTCCCGACCGGTCTCCCGGAATATGCGGTAGTGTAATGCATGTTAGTGTGTGTAAGGGGAGAGGATAGGACAAGGAAGGGGAAGGACAGATCGCGCGTGGTCCGTGGCCCGTTTGTTAAGGTACTGCTCCAGCATTCGCCTGATGTTGATCGGAGAAACCACGGAAAACTACCGATCAGAGCAGCCGGCCGCTAGAATTCTCCTCGAGACAGTGACTGAATTCGACCTAGCTGTCGCCGTCGACAATTGCAGCGCAGAAGCGGACGGCGAGGGCAGAGTCAGACCTCAACGATAAACAGAAGTTCTTATCCACTTCCCTTGTGTTCGCAGATATTAGTGGTATTTCTATATGTTTAGTTTATGACAAAGATCATCTGAAGTTACTCTTTAGATCATAGTTCTTTAAAAGATTCCAGTGACCATGAAGTAATATTCATTATAATGTTGATGCGAACACGTCAGTCATGCAGCACGTCAGATGCGTAACACATCGGTACTCACGAATAATGATAAATAAATTCCACTCTCTCTCATTTGCTCTGGATCTTCCTGAATAAATACATAACGTCAGATGCGAACACATCGGTACTCACGAATTGATAAATAATTCCACTGAATAAAACATAACCCCCCCTCTCGCAAATAATTACATTTCTTTCTGCTATTGTAAGTGTTTTACAAACAGGAAAGTTGCGTTAAAGTTAACGGTTCTAACGATTTAGAGAAAATATAGAAATTTGGTAAACCTTAATTGTGTATCAAAGAGTATGTTGCAAATGCTTTTAATAGTAATGTTTTCGACCACTGGTTCTTTTGGGCTACTTTTGTGAATTTCAATGATTGTGAAAAAAAGTACATTTAGTGGTGATAAAATCGATTTCATGAATAGTAGTAGTATGGTGGGACCTGGTGATTTGTCGATATATTTCCTGCCAGAATTTGATGGATAGATTCGTGCATATTTGAACTTACAATGATTGATTCCGGGCAAAAAGGCTGCCGTCTCAGTCGTTTATATCTATTACGATTCTGCAATAGGAAGTTAAGCCCCACATTAAGTCGAATGAGTATTGATTCCTGGGCGTCTTCTCAAGTCATAATAAGTATAGTGTATGTCCTCCTAAGATATGGCGGTGTTTCGCGGTGTTCTCCTTCAAAACCTGTGATCTGGCGCCGAACGTTTTGTCGTCTTGTGGGTTTCTCCATATATCTCCTGCAGAGCAGTGTAGTGTATATAATTATATGTGGAATGGGAGAGGAACTAAACGCAGAATTGAACCATATTTTAATTTTGGTGCGAAATTTCTGCCATAAATCATATGATTTCATGACAATTCCAACAAAACATTGTCTCTACATGAATATTTATATTTAGCAATTATCGAGAGTCTGACGACTCCAGGAGCTATTTAAATCCGAAGGAAGACGTACAGTTTCCTTTAACTCCTCCTTTTCCCCTTTGTGTTTCGATATTTTTGAAAGCGAACGAGTGATACAAAACTTGTACCCTATCCACACAATCATCTTTCGCGGAATCAAAGCGGGAGCAGCTCGCATTGATTAGTAGTCTTACAAAAATATAATCCCTGTTAATGGGTTCTCTACTACAGAGAGGCACAACCCTTCGAAACACCAAACATTTATAAAACTTTTCAGGGAAGATCACAGTGACGATTATATGACCAGAATGAAAAAAGAAATGTGTTACAAATCCCATAAGTACCTTGAGTTTTCTCTTCCAGAACTCGCTGGTGCGAATTTTGGAGTAGTTTAATGAGAGATATTTTTCGCAAAGAAAAGGAAGTTCGGATCATTTTTCTGCTTCTACTTTTTTCTTGATGAAATGTTCAATCACTGCACTGGGACGAATGCTAAATAGCTACCACACTTTTACTTTTAGAAGACCGCAAGATTTGCTAATCTCGATTTGAGACAAGCATCCTCCGTCGTAGCAATCTTCTGGTCAGGGCTGATGTCCAGGGAGGAAACCTTGGGAAATGATCTAAGACGGTTTTAAGCATATTTTCTTTAATAAACGTCTTGGATAATTTGAATGGCTGAGCCGCAATAAGCACTCAAAAGTTGGTTTGAAAAATTCTTTCTAGGCAAAAATTTGCATTACAGAAGAATAGAAAAATTCCAGAAACATGTAAAATGTTTCTTATTTACAAAAGAAATTAATATATTTTTTCTGAAAAAAATTAACCCAGAAATAAAAAAGCAACCAATTTACACAATTCGACTGCTTTGTTATTTCTTGGTTAATTTTTCTTTCTGTTCAAATATATTATTTTTTTTGTAATTAATAAACAATTTCTGTAATGCAGCTTTTTTTCTAGAAAGCATTTTTTCACACCCATTTTTGAGTACTTATTGCGGCTCAACCATTCAGAAAATCCAAGACGTTTATTAGACAAAATATGCTTAAAATTGTCTTCAGAGCTTACTTTCCAGTTTTAGACGTTTCCTACTTGGACGCCCTGTGTAATCGAAAGTAACAGCTTTTGTTTTCACGTTCGAAGAACTTGAGAAACTTCTCGGTAGCCCTGTCCTTAGCAGACTTTCATTAATTGACACCATATTGAGCTGTCCATTTATTCAACTATTCCATCATATCGCAGCGTCAAGCATTCTCGAGCGTTCTTCGAAGAAATATGGGTGTCAGAATATAAATTATTTCAGACGTTTATTTGACTATTAACCTTCATTTATCATGTGCAAGCTACAAAAAATATACTGGCGGACTGTGTGGGCCATGAGATGTGCACAGCTGCTCTGTGTGTAGGTGAGCGGTCAGGCATTTTTCGAATCGTGATTGTGGATTATTTGTAGAAAGTTTTGTTAACGAACCTGCATGTATTGAACTTCAGATGCCTGCATGTACAGCAACGTGATACATTGCTTGTCAAATGCTGTAGCATATGCTATTTATTCTCAGTATTCTATTGCAATTCAATTCACTATGTATTAGAATAATTTCACAGAACAGAAACTCTTTCCTTAAATTCGCACAGAAACCTACCGTGCGGTAATTTGACTCTGTTAAAGAGAATATTGTAACAAAGGTAGTGAGTCATATTAAACTAACAGATCTTTATTCAACACATTATTCAACACGATCTCCATTCAACACGTTACACCATTTTTTGGATAGCAGATGAGGCTGCCACTCGAATTTTCTAAACCACCCAGTAAATTTCACAAGGAAACATGAAAATCATAAACGTGGCGGAGGGAAATTGGCCGTTTTCGACGCCTTCAGAACGACCTTCGGCACCACTTCCGCGCCATCTACAAATTACGCCCGTGGCCGTCACAATCATGATGGCGATCTACAAGCGGTAGCGCACGGAGCGGTGACACGCAGATCTATGAAGAGATAAAAGATCTCGTGATACCAAGTGTTTCGGTGCATCGTTCTATTCTTTTTGACATAACTTTCGCCGCTTCTATGAAAGAACCTGAGAAGGCAGGAAGTATGTTTTACTATTCATTCGTTGTGCAAACTGTTTGCCCCTTCTTTCAGCCGCCTGCGCTGTGGAGAAACCAGTCCATCATTTTCGTATTCCTGTGAAAAAGAGAATACTTGATGAATCTTGTCAGTATTGTAAGTCGAGATTTCCCAACACAATGACATTAATAAGTTTTCCAGGCAGTATGTTAGCAACAGAGATGAAACAAACAGCCATAAGTAAATTCAAACTTTGGTTATCTTTAGTGAGAATAGCAAAACTGCATAATATTGAGGATCTGTAATGACCATAATAGTATAAACACAACATTATTGTAAAGTATCTGGAACATTCACTTTGTAAATTATAGTTTTAAAGAGAAAATAGCTTCATACTGGATATCAATTTCAGTCCAGAGCGTGAAATATACGTTGAAACATTGTAGGCCCGTCATGGAAGGGATATAAACGTAAATTATTTAATTTTATATAGATTTATAGAGTATGCTCGTCTTGTTTGTGTACTTCTGCTGTAGAGTAGATGTCATCTTGGCCTGATCCCCTCAAATTTCCCTACATATTCGACCCTCCCCCCATGTTCACTCAATTTTCCCTCGTTTGTTCACTATATGCGTCCTCGCATGTTCACCACATGTTTCGGACGTGCAGCCCTACAGGTTCTCCACACGTTCCCCATAGGATCCACTATCCGATTCCCATGAACGTTCTCAGATGTTCTCCCGAATTTTCCCCAGAACGTTCCTCTGAATGTTCTTCCAAATGTTTCCTGGCGCGTTCCCTAAAATGCCCCCTCATACGTTCACCACATGTTCGAGCAGAAGTTATGTGGAAATTGAAAAGCAAATTCAAAATTTTAACTTCAGTAGTTTTATTATGAAATACTTCTTACGACATGATACTGCGGCATGTAGTGCAGTACCTCCCCCTCGAATGAAAAAAGGTAGTTCTGAATAATTAGAGTATCCAGAAGAGCGAGAAACCTCAAAGGGCCTGAAGGATTTTTCGCAAAAAATTGCAATCTCCAAAAAATATTGTTTTAAAAGTGAGAATAGCTCCACACTGGAGCCCAAGTTTCAGCGTTTCTGGCATTTCGTGCTACGGACTGACGTAACAATGATATAGAACATTCAAAACGGTCTATTTTTTACATTGCCGCTCTTATTTCGTAAGCAGAGAATTATTTTTTTGGGCGCCTAAAAACGGCGAACTTTCCACAAAAAACCCTTATTTTTTCCTAAACAAAAGGTTCCAATTTTTTTAAAAAAAATTTATCTTCTTATATGCCGAAGGACGGTGTAAAAAGTGGTAGTGGTGCTTTTCTTTTTTCAACAAAATCACAGTATTTTAGAAAATTACAAAATGTTAACATTGCACAAGTACAAGATTGAAGATAGAGACTTCTCTATCTTAAATTAAATATGTTCTAGAAAATCAATCTCTAAAAAAGCTAATGTACAATTGTTTGGAAAAATCAGTCGTTTTCAGGTACATCCATCTTGAAATAATGCAAATTGTGAAAAAATATCAAAACAGTTTCAAATTTGTTCTGTTGTTTTTCTATTACTTTCGGTTTCTCAGAAGTTTTGTTAACAGATATCCTGAAAATTCGCTTAACAATTACAAGACTGTTTAAGTTCTTTGTATTGCAATAATAAACACATATTATAATAACATAATGTTTTATACAATGTTTAATGTAATACAATTTACTAATTGAAAATACAATTGGGTTCACAATGTTTTGTGGTACGTATTATTCTGTTGGTGATAGTTTAGAAAAAATAAACCTATCACTTGTAATGAATAAGAACATGACTGAAACGTTTCATCCGAACCTTGACTCAAATACACAATTACGTGTTCTATATGGAAATTCCTTTGTAGTGTTCATTCTCTTTTTCACCAACTTCAAAACTTACCATAATAATTCAGATGATTTCCAGAATGTCAACCTACGGAAAAAATTAATTTATCAGACTATATGTAGACAATGTTTAAAATTATCAACGACTCAAACAACGATTTAACAGCAAAGAAGAATAAGTGATAGAATCATGTAATTGTAATTTAATTCTCTAAACATCGTTTTCGTACTTTGTACTCTGAGAAGATTTGCGATTATACCAGAAGCGTAATTAGTTTCCAGAACAAAATGTCCTTCCGGTGGCGTCCCAGTTTGACCGCCGAGTTTCCACGACGACTTTCCTTTTAGCGGAGGAAAATTAATTTTCATGCAAATCCGGAGATGAACAGAGTCCCGCGAATCAATGTGCAAAGTGCTGCGAGGGGAGGGGGGGGAGGGGAGGACGGCGGGAGGCAGAGGGGGAGGTCCGGGAAAGAGGTCGCTTGGGAGAGGGGCGAGCGTTACAACTGCGTGAGCCATAAAATTGACGAAATCTGTAGCACAAACCGGAAGCGGTGACTCAGTGCATCAACTGCTGTCACTGCTGCGCCTCTGACCGGGAGGTCCTAGGTTCCCACTCCCCACGGCGCGGCGGCAGGATTTTCGACACTAGCTTGTCATCTGTCTAATTCAGTCGCTGTCAGGAGGAGAATTCTAGCGGGCGGCTGCTCTGATCAGTAGTTTTACGTGGTTTCTCCTATCAAAACCAGGCGAATGCCAGAGCAGTACCCTAACAAACGGGCCACGGATCGCACGTAATCTTTCCTTCCTCTTCCTTGCCCTAACCTCACCCCTTACACATACACTTACACTAACATGCACTACACTACCACACATGCCGGGAGACATGTCGGGGACCTAGAACTTGTCCCGGCTGCGGCGGGGCCCCGCTGGTGGGATACCTGATTGGGGAAAGCTAGTCAATGCCGGATCTGGCAATCCAGCGGGGGAAGACCACCGCCTCCTCCCAAGCAAAAGCACGCACTGCACTTACGGGACTTATGACCATTGTAGTTGACGCGCCCGGAATCTCAATCAATCTGTAGCACAATGATTATGGCGGCAGACGCAAATTGTGGGGTGTACAGGTACGAATCCCGCCTTGCACATGGATGTGAGCGTTAATGTTGTGGAATGGTAAGGCTTGTTCAAACAACCATGTCACCTCTGTAATAATCCTGTTCCTTCTCACTGACCGAAAATGTGTGTGTGTACGAAGTATGAATGTGACTGCATGCGTGGCAGAAGAAAGCTTAACGTCTGTAGGAAGCTATCTGAGCGCCACCTTGTCATCAACAAACTACGGGGCGTCATCGAGACAGATGTTTTCAAAACCTTGATGTTTCTCTAAAAGCCGAGGTTTTTTGAACATCTATGTTTTATGCTCGATATTTTTAGAATTTCATTTTTTTTGTGAATGAAATAAAATATTCTCATAATCACAATTTTGTAAAAGTTAAATATGAAATAACTGATGGTACGAATGACTGTTTATGTGTATCAACCAAACTAACGCGGTTTGTACTACCTTCATTGAACAGACAATCCCTCCCCTGAGATGATCCGGATGTGTTCGTTGCTTTAGTCTTTTTTCGTATTTCGCATGGAAAAGCGTTTTGAAACTTTGGTTTCAGTTACATTTTAATTTAATTTATGATGTTGAAAAACATCGATGGTTTTAGGGC
Source organism: Teleogryllus occipitalis (assembly GCA_011170035.1). Taxonomy (NCBI): domain Eukaryota; kingdom Metazoa; phylum Arthropoda; class Insecta; order Orthoptera; family Gryllidae; genus Teleogryllus; species Teleogryllus occipitalis. Next base: position 24,222 of record BLKR01011068.1, read on the forward strand.
AATGTATTATTAACATCAGTGTTGTAATTTTGAGCATCTGTTTGTTGTCGACGTCGCATCACTGCAGCAAATTTCTTTTCCCTTAACATGGTGCAAGTGCCGCCCCTGGATTAAGATGCCATGCGGTGGGAGGCATTTCTCGAATGCAATGATGTTTCGAAGGCTGTTCAAGAGTGGAGTTACAACAGTGCAATTTTTCTCGTATGGTTTGTAAGGAATACACAATATTACAATACTTCATGAAGCTGCCAATGTAATTTCAACCAGCGGAATTTTTTCCCCACGCTGGGTTTCGAACTCAGATCCTTGGAGTTAACACGTCAGTCACGCTACCTCTGCAGAATTTTATACGCTACAGACGCTAATACAACAGAATTTCAAGATACACATTAATATTTCTAGATATTAGGTCCACACAATACGAGTTTTTCTGTCGACAAATCGCTGATTTCTGCAGCAACATTACGATACTTTCTCTATTCTATGTAACTGCGTAGTAAAATGAGAAATTAATAATCCAGTGAAATGCTACACTGTGGCGCAGTGTAATGGCGGTGGTGAAGAGTAGTGAGAGAGAAATGGGTAACCGTAGGATCCAAGGCGGAGCGAAAATGTCCACAACGTCTTTTGGAAAGTGGATATATAGTGACAGGCCGGAACTTTAGCTACCAGGTGATTGTGATGAGAGATTTGACGCAGAATAGCAATGCGGTGGAAATGGAAACGATGTTCCTGGCGAGACGATACCTTCTGGAACGGCTGTGAGGTAGGTGAGGCCACCAGAGGCTGCTATTCCGTAACCGCATAACTAGAGACTACCAAATAACGGTCTTGCTAAACAGCAAAATGAATAAGAGAGTGATTACTTGGGCCATAAGCAAAATTATGGTGACCCATAATGATAATGTGGTAGAATGAATAGCAGAGTGAAGGAGAGAACCCTGAGAAAATAGTCGAATTCAGTCGCTGTCTGGAGGAGAATTCTAGCGGCCGGCTGCTCTGATCCGTAGTTTTCCGTAGTTTCTCCGATCAATACCAGACGAATGCCGGAGCAGTACCCTACAAAACGGGCCACGGACCGCGAGCGATCTGTCCTTCCTCTTCCTTGTCCTATCCTCTCCCCTTACACACACACTTACACTAACATGCACTACACTATCACATATTCCAGGAGACCGGTCGGGTGCTTAGAGCTTGTCCCGGCTGGGGCGGTGCCCTGCTAGTGAGAGAGTCTTGGTTAGGGGGAAACCCCACTAGCCGACGGTAGGTCGGTGCCGGATCTCGCCATCAAGCGGGGAAGATCACCGCCATCTCCCGAGAAAAAAACATGCACTACACTAACGGGACTAATGACCGAAGCAGTTGACGCGCCCGGAAACACGATGAAATCAATCAATCAATCAACCGAGAAAATATGCCGCGAACCCGAGTTTTTCATCACCACAAATTCTGCATAGAATGATCAGGTTAGGAGCTCAGGTATCCAGGGTTGTTTGAAATAATAGTCTGCGAAGTTGAGGCATTTTTTTATTTTTGTTTTTAAATGACGAAAATCTATTTTAATATTTATCTCACAATGTGCGTGTTTCAAGTGATTTTTTCTACCAATGTCCTTTTAGCATTCTATTTCTCCTCTATTACCCTTCGCCTGTATTACCCCACATTGCATCCGTCGAATGTCCATTACATGGCTTCGTTGGTGGGACTGAATGCTCACGAGCCTTCGCGTGTCTCGGGTTAAAGCGCCTGGTAATTCTCTGTGGCGCCATAGAGCACAGCTCCGTCGCTCGACTTCCTCGTTCAACATTTCTCGTTGTAAACAAAGGCTTTGCCGATAGAACTTGCATCTGGAACACGCGGCTCTACTTGATGCAGGCGAACAGACCCGCTCGTGTTACACATTTCACGCACACAGCCAAATCTGAGAGGGGTGTATTCTGTGTTTCGTCACTTGTAGCGCCACAGTCCAGTGTGTTTGTAGAGTTCAGATCGCGACTCGTATACGAGATTATTGACACGTGCGCTTCTACTGCATATGGAGATGTGTTCACATATTCCGCATAATGTTAATGTGTATCAGTCGCATACCCATGACATTTTGGTACTCGGAAACGCCATGGGGGGAGAGTCAACGACGGGCCCCGAGTATATTTCTACATAATTCAAGGAAAATCGTTAATATTTAATTGATTCACATTGATAAATACATGCAAAATTGGTAAAAGGACCAATTTTTCCTGTATTTATCAATGTAGTACAATACTATTCTGCGTATTTGCGTTGAAATAAAGTTTTTAAGGTACGCCAAAGGCCTAAACACTTCGATAGTTTCTGTTCATGAATAAGAGTTTATAAGATAGGATGATTTAAATAAAAACAGGCCTGATCAGAAAATAAGGGCGCGTTTTTTATAAAGTCAGTTTTTTAACCTTTGCATGGAACTGTGAGTTAATGAGTAATTTGTAAGTATTTTGCTTTGGAGAAATGAATATTTGCAGTCGAAAACATATCTTCTGACATTCTTCTCAAATCTGGATAGCCAAAACCTTCATTTGATTTATAACATTCTCTTTAAAGATATTTAATACTTACAATTTGTCTTTATTTGCGAAGTACTTCTTTTCAATTTTTCTTCATTAAATTACATTACTTTACTAAACACTAATCAATTGAAGTACTTCTTCAATTAATCCTGAAGTGCAAGGAATTGCAGACATGATGCAATTGCAACCAATCACTTTCTTTCAAAATTGAAAGAAATAATAAAATGTCACTTCATAATTTGTTGAAAGAGGATAAATATACAGTCATTAGGAAATAGTTTTAGTGTCAAAAGACTAAACGATTGTCCCAAACTTGCCGCGAAGTTGAAAACGGGAGTTGGCTCAAATACGGAGCTCCTGAGACGAAGGTCTTGATGTCGCCAGCACTTCCTCCAGATGATTTGTGGCACGAAGAATGCTCTTTCAGTTTGTCTCCAAGTCTGAAACCTAGACAGAATATGATATTGCCAGCAAAACTTTTTAGGCATAAAGTTTCCAGTTAAATTGATGTTAGAAGGCATTCTTATTAAGAGCTTAGTCGTGACGCTAAAGGAAACTTTTCATTATGTATAATTGTAAGTTTTGTTTTAAACTGTAATTACTGGCTCGTCACAATAACGCGCTTCGATCGAACCCTGAGAGGCGTTCATTACTCCCTTTGAAGGCAACGATATTCTTGCGTAACTTCCATCAAAGACGTCTTAAAGGTGTTGATTAAAGGTGTATTGAAATTAAACCCAGCGCCTGATCTTTTCAACCAGTTTTGGTGAAATGAATCAGAAGAAGAGATCTCGTAATTTGCGCCTTCCAAACGTCCAAAGGGAGGTTGCAAGTTTCAAAATGCCAGAGATTTTAATGAAAATCGAAACTACTCTCTACTTGTAAGTGGTCTTTTATCTATTCGAGCCAACTATTTAAAGAAAAAATAGCTGCCAAATCTTTCAGTAAATTTTTAAATTTTCAGAGAGATTTCATGAAAAGTAACTAAGAGGAATCTTTCAGGATACTGAAGATTTCCATTTTGTGTAATATTAGTCGTATTCATTTTCCTACCAAATAATTGAAAGAGTTTACATTCACAATGATAAAATCCGTTTGTTTTCTAGTTTCACAAACATTTTTCAGATGCATGTAAGTCGCCCATCGTGTTGCAATAGTGTTCTCAAATGTTATCGCAATATTGTTAAAAAAGGGCGTTTCTCCCACGTTAAACGCGATTCGAAAAATGTTGAATATGATTTTGAATTATAAGACTTAAATTGAATACTTTCCATCCTTGAAATATTGTTGTTCTTGGAAATATGTTGAATTTGAAATAAACTCTGCAATTGCCGCGTCGAATCATCAATGCCCCCGCGTTATTTCGTATTGAAAAACGGCCCCTGGGACTAAATCCTTCATTTCCCAGTTCCAAGAAAGAAGTAATATTTTGAGTAATTTACTTAATAAACGTGCCAATTGTTGGATTTCTTTGAATTTCCTTGAATAACTGTAATACTTACGTCCAGAAAATTGTGTATTACCTGGTGGTGCCTTGCGAACTAGACATTGAACAGATACCAGTTAAATTAATTTCATACTTGCTTTTCATATCTGTTTGAAAAACACTACTCATGATTTCTAATTTTTATGAATATGATTGCAATCTTTTATGAAATGAATGAAAATGTAATTTGCAGAATTTTGTTGCTATAAGAGCCAGAAACCATCAGTTATAAGGGCAATTTTTCTTTTCCTTTTCTGACAACGAACACTTTTTTGTAAGATCCAGAATCAGCTGTCCATCGACAATCCCTGCTAACTCAGCGGTTTTTTGGTTTAATCCTATTTGAAAATTCCATATTGTTAATAGTTTATCTATCTAGCAAGTTCAGAATCTTCTTTAGGGATATTCTAAGGATTCAATCCCTGCCCCTCCAAAAAGATCGAGGAGATACCGCAGTCGGACTGCGGCATGAGCGCCACAGGCAAGTGGAGTTGTAAACGGTCGGTCACCCTTAAGGCACTGCGTCCGCCATAAACACTATCGCCCCTTTACGCAGGGCGGGGGGCGGAGGTGAGTCACCCCTGGCGGGGCGCGCACGTGGGGGTTGGGGGGGGGCGGGGCCCGTTCACGCGATGCGACGCGACGCGGCCGGCCAAGACGCCGGCGGTGGAGGGGGCGCGGCACGGCGCGGCGGCTGGACTCCACGGAGCGCATATCGACCAAGACGACGGCGGGGGCGGCGGCGGCGGTGCGAGGGGGCGCGTGGAGGTGCGAGCGGTGGGCAGTTGGTCAGTGCGCGGTGCCCGCGCCCAGGGCTGGGCCACGGCGGTTTGGGTTGCGGGGTGCAAGGGTCGTATCCGCCATTGGGCAGCAGCTGTGCGCGGAGGAATTCCGCGAGGTCCTCGGAGGGCCGGAGGACCCGGCTCCTCGCGCGGTCACCGGCCACCGCAACAGCGTCGCCACAGCCCCCGCCGCCGCCGCCGCCGGCCCCACCACCGCCGCCGCCACCCCCGCAGGCAAAAGGGCGCGCTCAGCCATGATGCTCTTTGAGGTAAGACGGCGGCGCTTCGTTCGGGTGCTGGCCACAGGGGGCGGTAAATATTTAATCCCTTCTTCTTCATCTTCTTCGATTCTCTGTCGGGGCAAAAATAGTTGTAGCTTTCCTTTACAGTCTCTCGGTTTCTGTTACTGTGGGACGAAGAAATGCTCAGGCAGGCGGAGTTTGCTAGTTACGGTGCAGGGAATACGTCATGTTCGCCACATGTCGCTTTTACCCCTCGAGCGAGGGAATTAAACTAGAACCAGGCACGGGGGCAACGTAAACTAGCCGGCAGTCGAACAATCAACCTAAAATTCCAAATAAATACATACACACAAACTTATTATTATTATTATTATTATTATTATTATTATTATTATTACTATTATTACTATTCTTATCTACTCCATTTATGTCGCTGAAAGTAGTATCTGTCATTTCAACATAAAAAACAATGAATTTTATGATTTGGTGATAAATACTTTTACTTCTAGATTACCTAAACGATGACATACAACTTTGATTTTGATAATAACTATTCAGAAAAACTGCATATTGGCGATACCATGATCACATATGCTATCACATCCAAACTTTTGATTGTATAGAAGACATCTTATTGATTAGATCGAAATAAATTGTCCTGTGGGACCGATTATAAAAGGCATTCTAATGGAAATCATTTTCTCGACTCTCGTGATTTAAGAGATCTAATTTTTTTATGCGTTAACTGATAGGGAGATGCTCGGTGACTAACGTAAAGGTGAGTTATAAAAGAAACGACGAAGAGCAGTGCCGCGGAACTATAAATGAGTCTTTGTGTTACGCGAGGCGGACTGCTCTTCAAAGAAGATTAAAGAGAAAGTGATGCTCGAACTGCTGTGATTCAGCATCGTCAAGATTAAATACACTGTGCTTGACACAAAGCAGGTTTTAAACAAATTATTGTTAAATAATCCAAGTCAAAGTTTTTATTAACGTTTTAAGATCATTGATGGCAGTTTTTGAATGGAAACATAGCTTTTGCTGTCAATAAAACTCGTTAAAGCAAAGCATGAAAAGGCGAATGTTTCTATAAACGTTTTTTTAGCTGTTCTCATCACCAAATGGTGACGGGAACTAAGGTGATTTGGAAAATCCATGAGAGTTAGGAACCCCATTTCACCCGTGTGGCACGCTTCTGAGGGCTCGCATAACATCACATCAATAACACCAAGAAACTTCCTTTCGAAGAATGTTTTCCCATGACGAACGCGGAAATATGGTTCAGGGAGATAATTAATGTTGCGTACGTGCGGTGAACATGTTGCAAGGATCGGTGCAAAAGTGCAATTTTAGGTTAACTCCAAAGCAAGCTTGATACATTCCCATGTCTCTAAACCAAAAACGTTCATTACGATTTCTTGAACCCTCTGCCTTGTATTGTCGTGATCTTTCTCATTCATTTAATCTTATGTATAAAGTAAGCTTGGTTTTCTTTGCATTAAGGTAGGAGCATCAGTATTATACTATACAATGTTTGAGGTGAAATTGTGTTCCCCTCTTACTTCTTACAGTGGGAAAGTAATGCAGGCAAAGGAAAAAGAGTTGTGTATTCTATCTATATCTTGTATTCTATCTACATCTTGTATTTTAGCTCTGAAATAAGTTTCCACTTGACAAAAAATGCATATTATTCCTCTTAGTGTACCGTAATGTTATCAGAAATTTCTCTTTCGGTGGAAGACTTCTGATAATGTTTCTTATCAGACATTTATAATTACTGAGGAAAACTATTTCCTTCTACACATTTTGCAAGTAATGAAATACTCTAAGAGCAATTAAAAAAAACTTTTCTAATACAGCGTCCAAAGCCACTTTACATAACTTTTGGGGTAATTTGCGGTATCGATGTACACAATAGAAGGAGGATGTTCCTACAGGGCTTCTCTATGGATAATGAGGGTGGGACGCTAAGAAGTTTTATCTGGTGATTTGTGTAATGAGTGGGATAACGGGGGTTATCATGTGGAGATAGTTAGTTATGGGTATGGAATTTATCTATGGAGAATCTGGATGGGATGCGGTCTAGATGGTTTTCCCCAGTGTGAATGTCGGTTGGGAAGGGAGGTTATGAAGCTTGTTGAAGATCTTTCGGAGAAAGATTTCTTTTGGCTGGATGATTGGAGGGAATTTAAAAGCTTTGGGAATTTGTACATTTGAAATGTGTCATGGAGTATTTAAAGCAGTGAGGAAAATTTTATTTTACAGGGTTTGGATGTGTTTTATTACTGAGAGGAGGGCTACGTCTGCCCATATTGGGGCTAGAGAGCGTACGTGATTGCAGGGAGGACTAGCGACTTTTATGGGTGTAGTGTGGTCCTTAGATTAAGGGATGACTTTCTATTAGTAAGGGGACAGGTTTGGTGAAGGGCGGAATAGGCTAGGTTTAGGCGCGAACGGATATAAGTTTTCCATGCGACACAGGTGTCCATAAGGACTCCAAGATAGGGGGGAATAAGTTGTGCTGTGCTCTGTCCAATTGAGGGGAGTAGATTCTATGTAGAGGGGGAGGCAGGTGGAATGCGTTTTAGGGTGAAGGTTTTGGCAATGCATTTAGCAGGGTTTATGTTAAGTTGCCAGTTCGATGACCAAGCGGAGAATTCGTTTAGAGCTTCTTGAAGGGAATATCAGGCGTAATGGTGGGAATAATTGGACGTGAATAAAGCAGTGTCGCCCGCGTAGAGACCCGTTTCGTTGGAGGGGTGCCTGGGGTGCCTGACATCGTGAGTATATATGTTAAAGAGCGTTGAGGATTGTGGGGAGCCTAAGAGCAATTTGGTTTTGTATTTAAATGATGCACACGAAGGTGTTCTACAGCCATAAATGTATCAATCTTGTGGTTAAGTTGTCTTTATAGATTATTGATTAATGATTTAATGTCTTAACATACATGGAGAATTTCAATGTTTGCATTACATTTTACACGTTAATTATCAAACTCCTGTTGCAGAGAGCTAACGTCACTCCAAGAGCTTAACCGCAGTCACGTCCATTTGGAGTGCTGTTGTAAATGCATGCGTTGTAAAATTAATTTGAAACTAGTGGTATTCGCATAGTTTAAACACGTGATAATTAAACGTTAAATATTGGTAAGGGCATATTTTAAACGAATTGTGTATCTAACAAGCAGCAGGAACAAACATCACTCTGAATCATGTTGGAAATAATACTAAAAGTTGCAATTGTGCATACATGTTTATTTATTGACACAAAATGAAATAGAAAGGGATAAGTAGGAAAAATCTGAAATTGAACTCTCAATTAATATTAATAGAAATTTTTTCCGTTAAACATTTAATTTTTTCCCCTAAAAAACTGTATTCGGGAAAATGTGTGTCACGCTTTGAAAAAGACAATATTCTGAACTTTCTTTACTACATGCATTTAAAATATTGAATGTGCAATAATTGCCTCTATACATAATATGCTCAAGAAATATAGTTTTGTTCAAGGTATAGGAAGCTATCGAAAAGAAAACTCCGTAAATGTGTTACTTTTTGTTAGCGAATTATTCTCCAGCTCTGTCTCAAACAGGTTTAAGACAAACAAGTGTGGAATTTTATAAATAACACTATGAACTATTCGGCAGGGGAAAATGCTCTCTACAAGATATTTTATGGGACAACATACGTTACTATCGGTGTAAATCAGAAACATTGCATCCTAGGGAATTAATATATAACTTGCAGGTACATTTAAAGGTCAACTCGCACGTATGGATTATATTTAATGCGGATTTCAAAGCCGACACTTTGGAAGGTATTTTCGCTTTTAAAGCAATAATTTTTAGAGTGTGAAATGTTCTGACAGGTCCAACTCGATTATTATATTCGAATCAGATGTACATGCGGCGGTGGACGCGAGTGGCATGACATCGAAAAGACCGGGAGCGCCAGCGACTGTAAGATCGCAGTTTCGATACGACGATTGCGGGAGATTTGCTTGATGTTTTAATCATAAGCGCGTTCGTTACCCCAGCTAGGATCGTGTTCGAAGACCATGTTGGTGATTTCCTAGATCACTTATATGTGTTCAACTGGCCACGATTTGAACGTTATACTATCTTCCTGTGCTTATCCCCTCTCCACTTTCGTTCTTAAGGTTCAGCAATGGCGCTGTCACCCATCCCAATACGGACTATTCTCTATGAATATCGGATAATGTCCGACACGTCGAACATACGAGAAGCACGTGGCAAAATTCGGAACTTTCAAGACAACAAAATGTGTGCCTTGTTATGCGTTAATCCGTACTTATAATTATTGTAATTATACTTGTTGAAGGTGTAATATACTTTACTTAAAGCAATATTTTTAAAACTTAATATTCATGGAACGGAAATTACTTACAGTGAAGTTTTCTCGGAATCTTTAAAATTAATTTCAAAACTTCATTCGTGGGACATTCATCGTACATTGAACCAACTTGCAGAACATTGATCTCTCAACTGTGTTCCATGGTCGTGTTCCGCTTTCATGCTCTCGGTGCATTCCTTTTGGACAGTCTCTAGTGGGCGGCAGGCGGAGCTCCTGTCAACAGGTAGCGTTGGTCGATGGGCGCCTCATCATGAATTGAAGGCGCTCTGCGATCGGGCGTTTAATGACCCGCCATGCCTGGCCCCGCCGCGCCCCGCCATGCCCCGCCATGCCGACGCCCGACGCCCGACGCCCGACGCCCGACGCCCGACGCCCGACGCCCGACGCCCGACGCCCGACGCCCGACGCCCGACGCCCGACGCCCGCGCCCGACGCCCGTCGCACGACGCCCGACGCCCGACGCTCGCGCCCGACGCCCGACGCCCGTCGCCCGTCGCCCGAAGCCCGACGCTCGCGCCCGACGCCCGTCGCCCGTCGCCCGACGCCCGTCGCCCGACGCCCGACGCCCGACGCCCGACGCCCGACGCCCGACGCCCGACGCCCGACGCCCGACGCCCGACGCCCGACGCCCGACGCCCGACGCCCGACGTCCGACGCCCGTCGCCCGACGCCTGACGCTCGCGCTTCCGACGCCTGTCGCCCGTCGCCCGACGCCCGACGCCTGACGCCCGACGCCTGACGCCTCGACGCCCGACGCCCGGATTTTGCCTGACGCCCGACGCCTGACGCCTGACGCCCGACGCCTGACGCCTGACGCGCCTGACGCGCCTCCGACGCCCGACGCCTGACGCCCGACGCCTGACGCCCGACGCCCGACGCCTCGACGCCCGACGCCCGACGCCTGACGCCTGACGCCCGACGCCCGACGTCCGACGCCCGTCGCCTGACGCCCGACGCTCGCGCCTGACGCCCGTCGCCCGTCGCCCGGACGCCCGACGCCTCCGACGCCCGACGCCCGACGCCTGACGCCCGACGCCTGACGCCTGACGCCTGACGCCCGACGCCTGACGCCTGACGCCCGTCGCCCGACTTCGACGCCTGACGCCTGACGCCCGCGCCCGACGCCTGGACGCCTGCGCCTGACGCCCGACGCCTCGCGCCTGACGCCCGACGCCCGATGCCCGACGCCCGATGCCCGACGCCTCGTCGCCCGACACGCCTGACGCCCCACCCGCGCTCGACGCCCGTCGCCCGACGCCCGGACGCCCGACGCCCGACGCCCGACGCCCGACGCCCGCCGCCTGACGCCTGACGCCCCACTGCGCCTGACGCCCGTCGCCCGACGCCCGACGCCCGACGCCCGACGCCCGACGCCCGACGTCCCCGACGGCCTGGTCGCCTCCGACGCCCGGACGCTTCGCGCTCTGACGCCCCGTCGCCCGTCGCCCGACGCCCGACGCCCGACGCCCGACGCCCGACGCCCGCTCCCGACGCCGCCCGACGCCCGACGCCCGACGCCCGACGCCCGACGCCCGACGCCCGACGCCCGACGCCCGACGCCCGACGCCCGACGCCCGACGCCCGACGCCCGACGCCCGACGCCCGACGCCCGACGCCCGACGCCCGACGCCCGACGCCCGACGCCCGACGCCCGTCGCCCGACGTCCGACGCCCGACGCCCGCGCCCGACGCCCACCTTTAGCAAACGTTCACCTCCTCCTCAGGGATACATCGTGTTGATCCGTATACAAACATGTGAAACATTACTTCAGGCTCGGTTGACGAGCCGGATTCAAGGCATCATGTCGTAACGCTAATCAGTCTTGCAGGCAGTCTTGCAGGCATGCAGGCATTGCTGAGACCGTTTCCTCGCCATAGCACTCTCCCTAGCCCTCAATGTCACACGCATGTAAGCGACAAGTGAAAAGAGGCAAAATCATTTTTTTAACACAGGTTCCACAAAACTTTGATTTAACTGTAAGTAAACATGCGTCAATATAAATGAGCTATTTCGGACATTAAAAATAATTTTCACTTTTAATATATTTTTTAGTAATATTTTACTTGCTTTCGAATATTTTGCTCTCGAAAGTTTTTCTCTCTAAAATCATTTTCAATAGATAAATCAAATTTGACGGGCTTACAAAGGACATAATCATCTTAAAAGTAGGCTACACTAAACTAACTTATGCTTTTGTTTTTGGTAACATACAATTTTGAAAGCAGAAAATAAAAAATTAAGTATAAATTATTTTGTTATGGTATAATTTTTTATTAAGTGCTCTTTGAGCCTGCCAAATTTCAATTAGTCCCTACAGTAGTTTCAAATAACCTAACCTCAAATTTTAAAAAACAAAATATGTAGAGAGTCAGGAAATTTAATAATAACAAAAAAGTATATTAAATCAAAATGGTTTGAAAATATTCAACAGATCATATTTATATTACGACATAATGTTAATTATATCAGAATTTAAATTAATTATAAATTGGTACATAATACGCTGTGATACGCTTTCAATTACGTAAACATTTCCACGCGCCAGTCGCTTGTCACCCTTAGGCAGACGCGCACCTGCTCCTCGGAATACGTCGTGTTGATCCGTTTACAAACTCGGTCAAACAATGTTCGTCGGGCTTGGCAAACCGGCTGGATTCAGGGCATCGAGATCCAGAAAAGTCATGGAACATCAGTGAGGACATTTATTCCTCGCCACTATCCGCATCATTTTCCCTCTACGAATCTAGTATTCCCAGACCTGAGCTTAAAATATTGTGCACCGCATCGAAGGACACACGTGTGCCCCCGGCGGTGACCTTAGGGTGACTGTTTTGGAGAGGTCTGGTTTACTGATTCTCTTGACGTATCGTAATGCAGATTGATATTCAATCGCAATTACAAACTAAAATATCTGATAATGATCTAACATAAACGATTCTTTCTTGAAATCAATTCTCAATCAAAACTGCAGAAAGAGAGATAAAATAAAAAAGAGAAAGGGAGAGAGAGAAAGGGAGAGAGGGCAATTTACAACCGATGCAATACAGGCTCGCAATCTCCACTCACCCGTGTATGCGTATTTTTAGAACAAACTCTTTGCAAGTTTACTTGTTAATACGAGCGAAGCTTTGTAATTCTGACTTACTGTTTAAGAAATTAGGATGGGATGACAAATATTTCCGATCATTGATCAAACTTTTTCATTCAGAAATAATGGCTTCATTGAGGAGGATTTCGCTTACGTTTTTACTACGGTTAAAGACATTGTCCTCTTCTAGAATTAATTTTCTAATGCTGTGATCTGAGACACTGATCATGTGAGCGTCACACGTTATTACCAAGGAATGCATTTTAAATGAATGTGCAAATAAATTGCGTCTTACATTTTCCTATCTCAATTTTCAGCGTTCAATGTGCCTCCCAAAAGCCGTCCGCTGTGTTTTGTTAGGCGCACATTTTTTCATGGGCTTCACGGAGCGCTCACTTGCGGGCCGGTCGGTCGAGCGCATCGTCCCGCGTTTGAAACGGGTGCGCTATCTGGCCGCCGGAAGGCATAGAGCCGGTGAACTGTCGAGAGGGCGCGTATTTCTGCTCAATTGCGCGAGCCACGCGTTCAAACGTCCGAAATTGCGCTAACGACCCGAAGCGAGTGGCGCTCCGGGATAAAAGCCTGAGCGGGGCGAGGGGAGGGGGATGGAGCGGGCGTTCACTCCACCTGCGCTGCACACGCGAACTGCAGAACGCGCAACCGGCAGGTCGTCTGCACCCGCGCTCGTGTCCTTGCACCACAGCTCGTCCTTCTCCCCGTACACGCCCTCCGGTTCTCATTCACCTGTGCACCGTTAGCCCTAACAATAGTGATGGCGCTGTCTCTCTCGCCCTCGTACTCGACTGCGTCCTCGTCCTCGTCCTCGTCCTCGTCCTCATCCTCATCCTCATTCTCGCACTCGTCCTTGCCCTCACACTTGCACTCGCCCACGCCCTTGCACTCTCACTCATCAACCACCTTGCACTCGCACACGCACTCGCACTCACAATCATCAACGAGCTTGCACTCGCACACGCAGTCACAATCACTAAGGCGCTTGTACTCGCACACGCAGTCGCACTTACCAACGTTCTTGCACTTGCACTCGCACACGCAGTCGCACTCACCAACGCGCTTGCACTCGCACACGCACTCGTAATCACCAAAGCGCTTGCACTTGCACTCGCAATTGCATTCGCCCACGCCCTTGTATTCTCATTCGCACTCGCACAAGCACTCACATTCGCACCGCTCGCAAAGGTACTTACACTCGTACTCTCTCACATCGTCAGTCACGTACTCGCCCTGGTCCTAGCTAGTCACAGTAATGTCTCCTCTCGGTGCCTTGACGACCAAATCATTGTCCCTTCATCCTAGTTCGTCATTCCCAGGACATTCTCTACACCTCTTGTACGTCCTTTGCTCCTCACTCATCTGACCACAACTTTCACCATCATTCAGGACTCATATCGTTGTTCTTCGATCGTTACTTACCCCCCCTTCCCCCATCCCCATATGTCGTTCCCCTTCTCTCCTCTACTCCCTTATCATGATCACCATCAATTCCCGTGCGTCCCTCGCTATTCAAATCATCCCTTCCCCCGCCATGCCACTTCACGCCTGACGATGGAATCCTACATTTTCTAGATATTTTGCATTCACTTATTGATTATTTTAAACCTCTCTAAATTTTTTCAAGTGATGTCAATTATCTTTTGGTCTGCTCCCTTCGCTTCTGCCAACTCCATTGTAACACGAATGAGAGATGTCACGCTACCCTTGGCCATTTGATGCCCATTTGAACCGAATAACCTACTTATTTTCTACGTTCATCTCGCTGTGTAACTTTGTTTTCTCGTCAATACTCTTTCCTCTTACTCGTAAACCTCACACGTATTTCAAAAGCCTGCGCCAGTTAATGACACAATACCGTTTGAAGTAATACGAAACTCATTCAGGTCCCTCTCTCTACGTTACTCAATTTCTAAGTGTGCCCCATTCATCCGGTTTGTTCAGAACATGTGGCAGCACAGTTGCTTCAGTTGCAATGACGACACGTATTTTTTTGAGACAGTATATTCCTGGACGTGTGTTATTATTCGCATGTAGTTCATAAAAGAAATTTAGTTTATCAGCGGCCAGGAGCAGCAAAATACCTACTAAACAAAACCACACAAAAAGGTTTTCCAAACCGCATGCACACTACTCAAGAACAACAAATAAAATACAAAGTACAACACTGCAATAAATTAAATTTTCTAACATAAACTGATTTCACGAATGCTGCAATAAAATAGTGCAGCAATTCTTTACGTATCAAGCATATCAGAAAAGTTTCTGTTCCATGACGAAGAACTTGAATAACAAATATTTAATGGCAAGGGGCCCTTCCTTTGAGTCTTGTTATTGTATGACGTGAGTTGTGTCGTAAGCTACAATAGCACAATATATTAACTTTTTCTGTCTAAATGGATATTGTTTCATTGTTTTTGATTTTTTTCGAGTTTCTGGGTTGCTAATGAAATCATACACACTTCTCACGTGGCCGGAGGTTGCACTGTTTCTTTTCAATTTATGCACTTTATGGAATTTCGTATTGTGGATGACGTTCTAAAGTGCGTCCTTACTGGACCCGACGAAACAATAAAAGTAAAGTGCTGAAATGTTTTATCGTTTCACGATCCTACGTCCAAACATACGATATGTATGGTAGGTGAAGAGAATACAGTACCATATTGTAGGAGCTAAATGGTGCTCTTCAGACTTTCTGGCAGGGGTGCAACTTTTCTGAGATGTTAAAGATTAGAATTTTTTCTCTTTAATCTCTCGAATATTACTTTGAATTTTTCTTTGTTTTATTGGATTCATCTCCTTGCTTGAAGCCCTTTCAATTTCTTGGACTTTATATTCGTTCGTTATATATAACGCAATGGTGATGGGTGATTGTGGATGGTTGATGAGTGGGCGTGCTAGTAAGATATCTGCTTGGTGACGAAAAGTGAGAGAGGCGGGAGGGAGAGAGGGAGGGAGGGGAGGGGGAGGGGGAGAGGG